>JAQZBX010001071.1:0-89725 GCA_029593785.1 Cabassous unicinctus | reverse complement strand
GAGGTTGATGAGATTATTTACACAGATGGGCCATCATGGAGTTCAAGAACAATATTGAATGAAACCATGCTTTTCAAACTCCACTGTGCTCTAAAGCGGAATTCACCATCGTATTAGATACACAATAAATAGAATAATGTATTACAAGTGAATACCAGTATAACTAATGCTTCAATCATTGCAATTAATCCACAAGGAAACGGACCAATTGAGATTTGAACATCATTTTTATCACTCAAATATATGTAGAGAAACAAAGAAGAAAAACATCTTGTATGTAAGGTCAAGTAACTGAATGACATGTTTTAATCCTTGTAGCCATTTGGCAATTTGATATAATTATGAATTCCAAAAATATAATTGGATCATGCTTATAAACCGATCTGTTAATCTGGGCATGATTAAGTTATGATTAGGGCGTTGACTGGGCCACGTCAATAGGGCATTGAGCCCCATCCCTTGGTGGGTGGGGGAATAGAATATAAAAGGCATGGCAAAGCACAGAGAGAGCAGGTTTTGAGTAGCAGTTTTGATGTTGGAGAGAAAGCCCCAGGAGAAGAGAAGTGAGCCATTCACCTGATAGTGTACAGCTGGCCTTGTGGAGGAAACAGAGGAGATAAGCCCAGAGAGAAACGCAGCCCCGGGAAGAGAGGAACCCAAGAAGCCTGAACCCTGGCAAACGTCGGCAGCTGTCTTGCTCCAACACGTAGCAACAGATTTTGGTGAGGGAAGAAACTTATGCTTTATGGCCTGGTAACTGGGGACTTCTACCTCAAATAAATACCCTTTATAAAGACCAACCAATCTCTGGTATTTCTCATTAGCGCCCCTTTGGCTGACTAATACAATCCTTATTGTCAAATTCATTCATACACGATATGACTGATTTTCTGGAAGCTAAGGAAATTATTTTACTGTACCAATATTTGCAGAATAAGGAAAATAATTGCCTGAGTAAGGACTTCTCTATCTCCTTCTCTGCTATTCTGACTTCAGGGCAAGTTTACAGAGAGAATGAAATGCCAAGATTAAAGTTTCATCAAACTACCTTAAGCTGTTCTCAAAAAATAAATTAGCCTCTTCACGTATTTCATTGTGAAATGAATTATTTCTTCCCTTGCTTCTCCTCCAGAAAAGCAAAAGTCATAACTTCATTTTGGATGCTTGTGGGTAGCAAAGTGTAATGGGGAGCAGGTTGGTATCATAGACTTGATAATATCAAGAAGTCAGTTAATAAAATGAATGTTCATCACTATCCCCTCTCATAAAGAATGAGGAAAACTTCACCCCCAGCTTTGATTGTTTTTTTCAGTGTGACAAAATGAAAAAGCATAGATGTATTCTGTCCCTGGAGAGTTTCAAAACTCAAAAACATATTGTCCAGGGAACCAAAAGAAGAAAGCCATTTATCACAAAACAAACTCTTCTGACAGTGGTGGGTCATGAGCAGAAAGAAACAGCCCAAGTTTTTATATCAAGACAAGCAAATACTATCTTGCCAATGTTTACTCAGCAAGTCCATGTGAGAACTTCACTGCTTAAACTTTTCACTTATGGTACAATTTTGTGTAATGGCAGTAAGCTATATCTGATGAAATTCGAAGTTCCAATTTCTGAGAAAAGAGAAAGAAAATCATTTTTAAAAGAACATTGTTGAACTTGTATTCCACAGATCACACATTGTGACACACAATTTTATAGGATAAAACTTTCCAAGACACATAAGGATGAAAGCACAATTCCCTTTCTCCTAGGAAACTTTAAGGAAGCATCTGACAAATATCTAAAATATCTAAATCACAGGTTCTGTTACTAGCTCTCCAAACTTTAACTTCTTTTAAGTGGCAGCAAGACATTCACTTCTCACTTTCCTCCATTCTTCTTACCATCAACCAAGATGAGAAACATTGACTGTTGCTACTACCAGAAGCCTAGAAGAAATGAAACAAACTCATACTTGATGATCTGCACTCTTGCATTTTAGAATACTTAAAGGTCAGCTTGACTTTCTTATAATTTAAAATAATTAGAGCAAATATCTTAAAAATAAACAGGAGTGAAATTATGAACAAAAATGCCATATTGGGGCAAATTGATGGTCTATCAGAATTGGTCTATCTCTGACAGAGGTATCAAGGGATAGTGAGGGGCAGTGGTTATACATTGCTTTCCATAACCTTCATCACAAAGGTGAGGCTATGGTCTGAACATTGCTAACTTCTCCATCAGGTTTGAATAAGGAATCACAGGAAACCAGAACTAGGCAGCATCATTTGATGTTTGAAGAAAGTTATTTAGGACAAGCAAAAGAAGTTTAACTCTGCATTATTTTGCAGGAGAGGTGTGAAGAGTTCAAACTAAAGAACTGTTTAAAAAGTAATGTAAGCATTTAAGAAAGTATGAATCTGGGAAGTAGATGTGGCTCAAGTGATTGGGCTCTCATCTACTACATGGAGGTCCAGGGTTCAATTCTCAGGGCCTCCAGGTGAAAGGCAAGTTGGGCCATGCAGAGTGCTGGCCCAAGCAGGAGTGCTGGCCCGAGCAGAGATCAGCTACAGCAAGATGACGCAACAAAAAGAGACAGAGGAGAGATAATAAGAGATGCAGCAGACCAGGGAACTGAGGTGTCGCAAGAGATTGAGCGCCTCTCTCCCAATCTGGAAGGTCCCAGGATTGGTTCCCAGTGCTGCCTAAAAAGATGACAAGCAGACACAAAAGAACACACTACGAATGGGCACAGAGAGCAAACAGCGAGCACAAAAGACAATGAGGGGGGTGGATAAATGAATCTTTAAAAACCTTAAAAAAAGAAATAAAAATAAAATAAAAAAAGAAAGTACAACTTTATTTAATAATACACAGTCATATTTATTTCTCTTTTTCAGACTAAATGTTTAAAATTTTAAAAAGCAACAATGTCCCAAAACTTACTGTTGTTAGGATGAATTTGATGCAACTGGATATTAAATTTGTCTCACTACTTTGCAGTCTTTTAAAGTTTGGAATATAGAGTTAATCATCGTTAAAGTTTATTTGCACTACAAATATTTAGCGTGCACTCACTATCTAAAGGTGCTGAGCTAGGTAATAACTAGGATATTGCTTCACCACTCTAGGACCTTGTGTTAAACAACGGTTTCTTAGACTTTTCACCAAAAGCATGAGCAACAAAAGAAAAAATAGATAGATGGGACTTTATCAAAATGTAAAACCTTTGTGCATCAAAGGACTTTATCATGAAAGGAAAAAGGCAACCTAAAGAATGTGAGAAAATATTTGGAAGTCACAAATTTGATCATGGCTTAATAGCCAGAATATATAAAGAAATCCTACACCCCACAACAAAAAGATAAACAACCCAATTCAAAAATGGGCAAAAGACTTGAATAGACATTTCTCTATGGAAGATGTACAAATGGTCAAAAATGCATATGAAAAGATGCTATATATCATCATTTATTAGGGAAATGCAAATCAAAACCACAATGACATACCATCTGGCACCCAATAGAATATCTACTATTAAAAAATGAAAAGCAAAAAGTGTTAGAGAGGATATGGAGAAATAGAACACTCATTCATTGTTGGTGGGAAGGTAAAATGGTGCAGCAGCTGTACAGAACAGTTTGGCAGTTCCTTAGAAAGTTAAGTATAGAATTACCATATATATAACCTGACAATTCCACTTCCAGTTATATACCCAAAAGACTTGAAAGCAGGAACTCAAACAGGTATTTGCACACCATTGTCCATAGCAGCATTATTCACAATTGCCAAAAGATGGAAGCAAAATGCAGTATATACATGCAGTGGAATATTATTATTCAGATGTAAAGAGGAATGATGTTCTCTTATATAAGAAAACACAGATGAACCCTGAAGACATCATGTTGAATGAAATAAGCCAGACACAAAAGGAAAAATACCACATAATAGTTCCTATATGGAATAATTAGAATAAGTAAATTCATTGAATCAGAAACTAGAATAGAGGTAACCAGGGGCCAGGGTGGGGTTAGGGAATGGGGAGTTAATTCTTGGTACAGTGTTTCTGCTTTGGGTAATGGAAAACTTCTGGTAATGGATGGTGATGGTAGCAAAACATTGTGAATGTAATTAACACCACTGAATTATATATTTGAATGTGGTTAAAAGGGGGAAATTTTAGGTTGTGTACATGCTACTAGAATAGAATTAAAAAAAAAAAAACCCATAGAACTATACAACACAAACAATGAACATTATGAACTATGGACTAAAGTTAATAGTACAATTATAATAATATTGTTTCATCAAGAATAACAAAGGTACTACACTAATGCAAAGTGTTAGTAAGAAAAAGTGTGTGTGTGTGTGTGTGTGTGTGTGTGTGAGGGTGGATATATGGGAACTCTGTATTTTCTGCACGATTTTTCTGTAAACCTACAACTTCTCTACCAAAATAGTCCAGCTTTGATTGTAAAAGGACATTTTAAACAGATATAAACAAATCTTTACAATATATAAGAGCTCTACTAGAAAATAAATGAGCTCCTTTTCATGTTTTAAAATGTGTGCAACAGGTACTCTAAATATAGAAACAAATCAAAGCAGTAGCACTCTAGAACTCTAGAATAGTGATGAAGAGAACAGATAGAACTGCTAGGATTTTAATCCTGACTCCACCATTTACTAAGTTTGTGCTAACAACTGCCTCGGTTTCCTCATCTGTAAAATAGGACTGGAAATATCATCTATATAATGTGATTGTTGTGAGGATGAAATGACTTAATACATGTAAACATTGTATACAATTGTGCTTGGCATGTAATATTATGTAGGTGTTACCTTGGGTTATTATTTCAGCCATAAAAGTCTGTAATCATATTAAATTTCCCCAGCATTACCACAATGCTCATTTCAAACAGGAAACATATATTTTAACATTAGATAGCATTTAAAACTCTTGCTTTTATTCTTAACAAATGTGACTACTGAAATCATTTCAGCCGCTCCAATTTATTCAAGAGGTTCCTCCTGTGATAGATGCCTTTTCAGAAGGAAAATGATGTGGATAAATGTTTGCACATTTCATCTTAAAATTGTGGCACTGGAAAACAGTTTGACAAAACACAAACATTCAACTTCTTGATTATCAGACTGCTTTAGCTTATAATACTTACTAAGGAGATAATATACCAAAAATTATCTACTGTAGGCCAGATATTTTTATGGCATTGGGGTAATTGCACCCTATTGTAAAAATTACAGTAGGGAGGTAATGCACAACTGAACATCAACATTTGTTTTATGTCTGGATGTGCTCCTCTTTCTTGAAGTCTCACCATGCCTCTCACAATCACCTACAGGCCCACTATTCCAAAACTCTAGCCAATGTCCACCTCTCTGAGACAGTCTTGCCATAGCCTTTGTCTTAAGATCTTTAGTCTGTTGGCTCAAATACAGAAAGTATACCAGGACAACCAAAATACGGTAAAACAGGGATTGAGGGAAGGGAGGATAAAGAAAACAAAAGTGTCTCATCTAGGGAGACTCTTCAGGAACTATAAAATAAGACTGGTTTTCCTGGGCAGGCAAGAAATTGTATCTGAAAGTTATTCTAAAAGGCAGGTTAAATATATGGTCTGCAAAAAGACAGAATCATTTGAATAAATATGTAACCTTCTCTACTGTGAAACTACCTATGTGACTATGTGGTCAGGCAATAAGATAAGAGGGCAGAATTTGGAGTCAGGTAGGCTAGTTGAAATCTTGACTCTGCTACTTATGAGCTACATGAGCTAGGGCAAAAAAAATGTAACAACCCTAGGTTTCATTTTGTTGTTGTAAGTGGGATGATGTCTGGCAAAACTACAGGAAGATAATGAGCACCCAATAAATACTAATTATTAACATGAAAAAATATGCAGTGTTTATTTTTTTTAATTAATATAATTCTTTTATCTTATTCAATCTCTTAAGGTGATAACAAAGGAGAATTAAGATGATAAAGCAATACACCGTTGATGGGTAGACCCTGTTACTCTAAGATAGACAAAGTCCTAGATCAAACTCAGAATTCTGTTTCTTAAAATGATATTACAGTTTAGGGCAAAAACTTTAGGACCTGGTGCTATGAAGAAATAATTTGTTGAAGAAACAAAGGACCAAAAATGTAAGTGAAGCTAAGCCTTGAGTTCATATATTGCCAATTTGTTAGGTCTTCTCCCTCTCCTATATTTCTGTGGTATGTTGAATTATGTACCCAATTTATATGTGTTCTTTATCCTAATCCCTGTGGGTATAAACCCCTTGTAAATAGGTTCTCTTGTAGATGTTATTTTATTTAAGATGTGGCCTGCGAAATCAGGGTGGGTTTTAATCCTATTACCGAGGTTGTATAGAAAGAAAGTCACATGGAGAGGCCAGAAGTCAGTGGGAACCCTAAAGAGAAAGGAGAGGACATTGGCACATGATGGAAAAGCCAGGGCACCCAAGGATTGCCGGCATTCCAGAACACTACTAACCTCAGGAGGAAGCCAGCCTTTTAGCCTCTGAAATTATGAGACAGTAAACTCTTGTTTAAGCCAAAAACAATGTGTGGTATTTGTGATCATGGCCTAGTAAAACTAAGACAATCTCTAACCTCTCTTTCATATTTTCCATTTCTTTTTCTCTCTGTGCTGTTTCTTCATTTCAATCTTCCAGTTTAAATTCTTTCTTCAGTTCTTCCTAATCTGTGATAAACCCATCTAATATGTTTTAAAATGAAGCTATTATTTTTCATTTCTGGAGATCTTCTTTAGTTGTTCTTCTAGTTTGCTTGCATTTTACTCATACTTTCAACACTCTTTTTATTTACTCAACTTTATTAGTATACTATTTTTTCTATATCTAACACATCCAATATCTTAATTATATGCAGAGTTGATTCTGTTCTCAACTGTTTCATAGAATCTTGCTGATTTTTCACTGTAAGATATTTTTTTCCCTTGAGATTTATCAGTAGACATCTTTTGAGGTTAGATACAAATGTGGATTTCTCTAGAAAAGATTTTCTTTAGCTTCTGTCCAGCATCGGGGATACTTCTTATACAATAACAGCCATTTTAAAATTAAATCCAGGCTTGAAGTTTGCATTGTACTGCAAAAGTTTTAATTTGAGCTGCAACACCAAGTAAGAGTTGCTTGTAATTGTGAATTTTCAGGGAACATTTTCTGTCCCTATCTACTCATTGTAAAGGTTTAGAAGAGACAATTTCTTTACTATCCCTTAAAGATGGAGATAGGCTTATTTCCAGTTCATCTGTGTGCTATGGGTACAGTTCTTTAAGATCCTGGCTTTATAGGAGGCCTCTTAATATACCTTTCATCTTCAAATTTGTTTTCTTTTCCTAACTCCATGAATCCTTGAAAATTGATGTTTAATTCTTCAGGTTGGGAAAGTGCCCTCAAACCAAAAATCACCTTCACTATTTTTTAACCTCTCTGTTCTTTAAAGGTAAGAATACGTTGTGTGAAATCAGGACCAAGCCTTCTAGTACTGATATAATGACAACTCAAAAAAAAAAAAAGCTAAAAGACATTCTATTTTTAAAATGAGAAAGACCAACACCTTGATTTCAGTGCTAACAGAAATATGCAAAAGGATAAATGAAAAAGGATGCAAAAAACATGTAGTCTCTAGATTATTTCCTCATTAGATCATCAAATAGCCCTTAATGCCTCCTGAAAGATTCCAGAAAAATATCTGTGAAAGTGTGTCCAAAGAAATATATTCATTATTTTAAAAAATACTATGTATATTTATATATATTGCTTTATCATCTCTCTTTCTATATATAATATCTTTAAAAGGCTACATGGGCCAAGACTAGAACTGTATCTACACTGTGTCATAACGTAATTTGGTTGTTTGAACCAGAACCTCTGACTGACATACCTACGCATGTCTTTGACTTATAAAGAGGTGAATTGCTTAATACTTTTTAAGTGCTAATTTTGGTAGAAAAAATAGACAATCCATTAAAAATAAATAATAATAAAAAGGGTCCCTAATGGTGAAAATTTTGGGGACCAACTTTTGAAACTTTATATAGCACACTGTTAACCATTTAGGGATTTAGAATATTATTTTACTATATCAATATATCATTAATTAAATAGTTGATGAAATCTTGGCTTGATTGAAGAGGTGAGTCCATCATATGGCAAAAATACAATCTAGTCACAATTATTCTACAGGAAAATTGGATTCAGTTCAACATCTTCAGAACTATTCATTATTATAAGCACAAAAACGACTTATAGATCATTACAACCAGGAAGATGGCGGCAGAGTAAGGATATCCTAGAGTCAGCTCATGCTACAGGACAGTTAGTAATTACCCAGAGCTATCTAAAGCACCTGTTTGGGGCTTCCAGGAGGCCAGAAGAGCATCCTGCAACATCCTTGAAAGAATGGAAGGAGGAGACTGCCCATCGGCAGAGAAGATTCATAAGTAGAGTACTCCACGCCACGGAGGCTGGTGCCCATCCTCCACCGGGGGCACAAGCCACCTTGGGAGCTATTCCGTGGTTGGAATTGAAAGCTCCACTTCCCAAAAATGGGGGAGGAAGAGGCTTTTGGGCACCAACTTCAGTTACTGATGAGTAAATTCAGTGGGCTAAAGTATAATCCTAAGAACAGCTGAAGTTGGAATCTGTCCAAGTCAGAAAGAGTCCAGTGGCTGCCATTTTAACTCCATCCCTGACACAAGGGGAAGCGGGGCTGACTGGAAATCACAGTGCTGGTAGAGATCAGCTTTTATACATCCAGATCAGATTGCAGCTCTAGCCTAAGCCCCATCCCCACCTCTGACAGGGAGGAAGCTGGACGGACCTGTACCAGCCTCTCCAGGCAAATACAGGCAACACTGCAGAAGCCAGTGATCATCCTCCACTGGCGGAACAAGCAGCCTCAAAAGCTATTCTGTGGCTGGAGTTGTAAGCTCCGTTTCCCAAAAATGGGGGAGGAAGAGACTATTGGACAACAACTTCAGCTACTGATGAGTAAATTCAGCAGGCTAAAGCAAACCCTAAGAAGAGCTTAAGTTTAAAACTGTCCAAGTCAGAAAGAGGCCAGTAGCCACCATTTTAACTCCACCTTCGGCATGAGGGGAAGCCAGGCTGACTGAAAATCACAGTAATGGTAGGATAGGCTTTTTCTACCCAGATCAGACTGCAGCCCTAACCTAGGCTTCAGCCCCACCTCTGACAAGGAGGAAGTTGGTGGGATGTGCATCATCCTCTCTGGGTAACTGCAGGTACATGCAACCAGCACAGACTGAATAGTTGGAAGTCTACCAGGGCAATTGTGGACATTTTGGACATGCAAGGCATAGACTGCTACCCACACCTGCAGCTCCATCCTCACCTCAAGCAGGGGAGGAAGAAGTGTGAAGCTTCATCAGTCACTCTGGGCAACTATAGTCTAGGCATGAACAACTTAGATTATTACACACAACTGTGGCTCTGTCCCTACCCCTGGCAAAGAAGAAAGGTGGTATAAGCTTCATCAGTCCCTGGGGCAATGCGGGCAGCTTGAGCATCCACAGCTTACAATACCAGCTACATCCTTGGCTCTTACTACACAACCAGCAAGGGAGAAAGGGCAAGAAAGCCCTAACCTAAAGAGAGAAACTGCTACCAGAATAAACCAGATGCCAAGACACCAACAAAAAATTACAATCCATACCAAGAAACAGGAAGATATGGCCCAGTTAAAGGAATAAGATAAGGCTCCAGATGACATAAGTGTGTTGAGACAACTAATCATAGATGTTCAAACAAAATAATAAATTCAGTGAGATGGCTAAAGAGATTAAGGATATTAAGGAGACACTGGGTGAGCACAAAGAATTTGAAAGCATACATAGAAAAATGGCAGATCTTATGGGAATGAAAGGTACAATAAATGAAATTTAAAAATACAATAAAATCATATAATAGCAGCTTTGAGAGACAGAAGAAAGAATTGGTGAGCTTGAAGAAATTACCTCTAAAAGCAAACATACAAAAGACAGATGAAGAAAAGAATGGAAAAAATTGAACAAGATCTCAGAAAACCAAACAACAGCAAGAGACATGCAAACATATGTTTCATGGGTGTCCCAGAAGGAAAAGAGATGGGAAAAGGGACAGAAGGAATAATTGAGGAAATAATGGTAGAAAATTTCCCAGCCCTATTGAAGGACATAGATATCAATGTCCACGAAGCACAATGTATTCCCATCTGAATAAATCCTAATAGACCAACTCCAAGGTACATACTAATCAGAATCTCAAATGCCAAAGACAAAGAGAGAATTCTGAGAGCAGCAAGAGAAAAGCAATGCATATCATACAAGGGATACCCAATAAGATTAAGTGCCAATTTCTAACCAGAAACCATGGAGGCAAGAAGACAGTGGTATGATATATTTAAGATACTGCAAGAGAAAAACTTCCAGCCAAGAATCGTATATCCAGCAAGAGTCTTTCAAAAATTAAGGGCGAGTTTAGAATATTCACAGATAAACAGAAACTGAGAGAGCTTATAATCAAGAGACTAGCTTTGTAGGAAATACTAAAAGGTGTGCCAAATTCTGAAAAGAAAAGACAGGAAAGAGGCTTGGAAGACAGTCTAAAAATAAAGATTTGTCAGTAAAAGTGTCAAAAGAGTGGTGAAAATAAAATGTGACAGATAAAACCCAAAGGTCAAAATGGGTGAAATAAGAATTGCCTTTACAGTAATAACATTGAATGTTAACAGATTTAACTCCCCAATCAAAAGACACAAACAGGCAGAATGGATAAGAAAATATGAGCCTCCTATATGCTGTCTGCAAGAGACTCACCTTAGACCCAAGATTACCAATAGATTGAAAGTGCAAGGCTGGAAAAAGATAATCCATGCATGCAGTAACAAAAAAAAAAAAAAAAAAAAAAAAAAAAAAAAAAGCCAGAGTAGCTATACTTATATGAGATGAAATAGACTTTAAAGGACACTAGTAATGCACTCTCTGAGGAGTAAGTCAGGAAAAAAAGTTCCATTTACATAAGTGACTAAAAGAAACAAATATTTAGGAATAAACTTAACCAATGATGTAAAGCACTTGCATTCAGAAAACTGCAATGCATTGTCAAAACAAACTTAAAAAGACTTAAATAATTGGAAGAACATTCCATGTTCATGGATTGAAAGACTAAATATCACTAAGAGGTCAATTCTACCCAAATTGATATACAGATTCAATGCTATCCCGATAAAAATTCCACCAGCATTTTTTAAATAAATGGAAAACATGATTATCAAATTTGGAAGGGGTCTCAGATAGCCAGAAACACCTTTAAAAAGAAAAGCAGAGTTGGAAGACTTTCACTTTTGGACTTTAAATCATATTACCTAGCTACAGTGCTAAAAACAGCATGGTACTGGCATAAAGACAGACACATAGACCAATGGAAACGAAATGATGGTTCAGAAACAGACCCTCACATATATGGTCAAGTGATTTTTGACAAGCCTGTCAAGCTCACCCAGCTCGGGCAGAACAGGCCATTCAACAAATGGTGCTGAGAGAACTAGATATCCATAGCCAAAAGAAAGAAAGAGAACCCCTATCTCATACCTTATACAAAAATTAACTCAAAAATGGATCAAAAACCTAAATATAAAAGCAAGAACCATAAAGCTTCTAGATGAAAATGCAGGAAAACATTGTCAAGACCTGGAGGTAGGTGGTGGATTCTTAAAGGAGATAGGAGAAGGACTGAGATGGACTACTGATGTTTAATGTATGTAGAAGTTTTAAATAACCTTACTGTAAACGTGTGGACATGTACAGAGTTGATGGTAACACATTACAGTGAGTAACAGCTAGTTTATAAATGGGAATGTGGCTGGAAAGGGTATTCTAGGAATGTAAATGTCAACTGAAAGAAAGCTAGAGAATAATCTAGGGACTGAACAACACAGTAAACCCAGAAGTAGATGAGAATTGTGGTTGATGGTGCAGATGCAAGAGTTTCCCTTGTGAGCTAGAGCAGAAACACATCACTATTGCAGGGTGGTGGGAATGTGGAGAAGCATGGGGAAAAATACAACTGGAGTGACCTAAGGACTATGGTTAACAGCAATATTGTAATATTCATATGCCAGAGATGAACTGTGTTGATATGGGGGAGTATGGAAAAAGTGTGCCAAATGTATGCTGTGGATCATCTTAGTGGTAATAGTCTGATGATACTGCCTCATAATATGTAACAAATGTTCCATCACGGTGTGGTGTGTTGATGAAGGGATGTTTTATGGGAATTCTACACATGATTGTTTTGTAACTTCACAACTTCTGTAATAAAAGTATATATTTAAAAAAATAATAGAGTGCTTTGGGGGAAAAAACACCAAATGTAAGATATGGACTGTAGTTAGTAGTGAGATTTTGATGATATTCTTTCATAATTTGTAACAAATGTCTCACAACAATGCAAAGTGTTGGTGGTAGGTTGATGTATGGGACTCCTGTATGATGTTATGCATGTTTGCTTTGTAAGTTCACAACTTTTACTACACACTTATTGTTTATGTATGTTCATGTATAAATGATATAAAAATAAAAATAAATAATAATAATAGGGTGGGTTGGGGGAAAAATACACCAAATGTAAGATATTTTGGTTAGTAGTAATATTTTGAGTATGCTCTTTAATCATTAGTTAAAAATGTTTCACAACAATGCAAGATACTGGTGGTAGGGTGAGGTATGAGAGCACTGCACGATGTTATGTATGCTTGTTTTGTAAATTCACAATTATTAATTTATGCTTATTGTGTATGTTTATGAGTGATATACTTCAACAAATTTTTTAAAAAATAAAGAAGATCCATGCAAAAAAAATCTTTAAACTACTTATATTGTGAATATGTTCTATTCTGAAGTTTCTCCCGACCTTCTTTTTGTGAAAAGTAAGCTGCGTCTCTCTTACCTTTTCTCTCTTCTATACTTCTCAGCTGTCAAAATGTCAACCTTTAATTCCAGTTACTTTGCTTGTTTATCTTTGAAACTTAAATTTGTTCCTAATTTTGTCACCTGTCCTTTTACTAATAACTGTAGAATCCCCTTCATGTGAAATAATCTATTCAAAACATTGCAATTCCCCTTTTCTAACTGTGCTTCGAAGTATGCATTGACTGATTCCCACTTCTACTTAGTTTTTATCTTCAATTACTATTTCTTCTCTGACTATCCCGTATGAAACAATTTGGATTCAAGAGCCTCCTAACTGAATTGACCTTGTACTATAACAGAAGCCCCAGTCCTTTCTGAGCTGCATTGCAACTGCCTCCTAGCTTAATGGACTCAGTCACATATAGTTTCAGGGTAAGCAAGCTACAGGAATGGAATACTCTTTGTGAACTGTCATTCATAGAAACAGTAACTTTTTATTCTTAATTACGACTATTGAAGAAGTCTTCCCTTAGTGAATCATTGCAAAAAGTCATTAGAATTGGGCTTTTTGCATAAGTAAAACACTAAGAACAACTGTAGCTGTGAAAGTATTTTGGAAAGCTACAGAAACAGAATCTTACTACAGCCAAGCTCTGACACAGCTCCCGTTCTAAAGTTTCTTATACAATGTGATCACCACTCTGGCTTTCACAAAGGCAGCATAAGAAAGCACAGAATAGTCAAAACCAGCACTGCATCTTTTTAAGGGTTTCAGCAAAGTAAAAAAGACAGAAACTATGTGCAACCAAAGAATTCAAAAGTAGCATGTTTAAATCATTAGTTAATAACAAAACAACACAACAAAGGAGGGGCAGAAGAAGATCATCAGAAGACCAGATTAATGCATTCCTTTCACTATTTAATAACCTATTGCCTATATTCATTAAATAACTGACTCTGTCTTTCACTTTCGCCAAGCAAATGGTAATTAAGAGAGAAACATCTAGTTGGGAGGCGTACAAATTACTAGAAAGAAAGAAAATAAGCTGTTTTAAGTATTAAGCATTAATGTTTGAGCAAGAAAATAAAAGAAACCATTCACATAGTGATGAACCATTCTAAAACATGTGCAAAACAAAACTTGCCTCCATCAGCAAAATCCACAAATTAATATTTACTAGTAAGTAGTAAAAGCTTTTTATCACAGAAATGTCAATAAAATCATCTCCTCCTACCATGTACATTTTCTTTACAAGGGCAAAAAGGTATTTCTTTTACATTAGGTCTTAAAATCAACTCTGGCCTAGTATGATAGTTCATGACTAAAGGCAAAAAACAACACTCACTGGTAAAATAGAGAAAGAGTCACTGAACTGTATTCTGTGCTGGAAATTCTTTTGATGATTTTTCATAGATATCAGCAGATGATTAGAGATGGATGGGAATTATTTTTATATGTTCCCATTTTACCTAAGAAGCAAGTAGCTTGTTTCTTTTACTATATGTAAAAACAACTTCTATATGTATAAACAAGAGAAAGAAGGAATAATATAAACATAGACACATGCAAAATTAATTTCTAATAAACTATGAATTTTATAATACATTATTGGACTGTCATGTATATAAGGCTAAGATCCAGGAAGAGTTTTTCAGTGGTCCTCCAATTTAGTAGCTAAATTAGCAATAGATTTTCAATTTTATTTTTAAAGAAATAGAAGGATGAAGATTTTATAATCCTGTATAGTTCTTATTGAAATCTTTAATTGCCTTTTATGTCAAAAAGTTCTTTCTTATATTAACTGAAATTTCTTCCTGTTATTTAAGGCCATTTATCTTACTTTGACCTTGATTTTGACAGAAAAGTAGTGAGCAGCTTTCCAATAATGACCATTTGTTTCCAATCATTAAGTTACCACTTAGCCCTCTGTCCTCCAGGGTGAACATACGTAAGTTCTTTAGCCTTTTCTAATAGTCTTTATCTCCAAATGTTTCTAAATCAGTCTCTTGCCCTTCTTCCCTACTTCTCTCTGTCTCTTAACTTAATTTTTCTCAGTCTCTTAAGCATGTTCACATTTTCTTTATAACTGAGATCATCATAAGCAGTGATTATTACTTTCCAGATTTTGTAATCCTTATTTTTGAATCTGTATGTGAGTACATTAATCCTTTTTAAAAATTGTTTTTTTTTTCATTAACACAGAAAATCCCTTACTTTGGTATATGTCAAAAGACATGACTTTTCCTATTGAAACAATGGCATAGTAGGCAATTAGTTAAAGAAGGTATCCTGGTAGAGTGGAAAAAGCATGAGTTAGAGATGAGATGTAAGTCTGATCTGTGCCACATGGGAGCCTGAGCACATCATTAAATTCACTGGGCTTGTGTTTCCTCAGATGTAATTTGAAGATACTACCTACGTTATAAGGATGGTAAATTAAATAAGATAATAAAATGTGCCACAATTGACCCTCGAAATCAGTTAACAATAGTATTCTTATTGCATTATGCTATTAAAACCTGACTTAAAGCCTGTTGTCCTATTTTTTATAGAAATGACTACAAGTGCTATAATTATTCAATATATAAATAATATATCAGATGCTATATAGTAAAGTATATACAAATCTGTCCAAAAATGGCAAAATAGCAGTCAATTACATTTATTTGATAGTATGTATGTAATTGAGATTCTGGATAGAAAAAGCAAAGGCTAAGAAGGACCTGTTTAGAAGAAGAAGTAGAAATACATATAGAACAGGAAGGCTGATGGCGCCCAAGGCAGGAGAGCAAAAGAAAGAAGAGCTGAGCTGACAGGAAGGATTCTCTCAAGAGATCCAAGAGTGAGAACCAGGCTGCATGTGACAGAACCCATTAGAAAACAGCATGATTGGGCAACACAATCTTTCTTCCCCCTTTGGAATTCATATGGAATTATGTCTGAAACTTTTTAATCCTATTTCTAGTGCCAAGTCTTTTTTCCTAATTCTTATAAACAGATAGGATCTTTCCCTCTGATACTCCATAATGTTTTGCTTATATTGCTTTTCTGATACTCACTTTAATTCAGATAAAAAAATATGTATTGGGTGCCTGCTAAACACAGACAGTATAATAGGTCTGCAGACACATCAGTGACAGACATAGATCCCTTTTATGGTACTTCCTTTCAGTGATGGGAGGAGAAAGCCAGACAATGTAATGAACATAATATTGAAAAAATTATAGTATATGTCAAAGATGATCAGTGTCATGGGACAAAAGAATAAGTGGAGCAGAATAAGGGAAATCAAGAGTGAGGGTGTCAATTACCGTTTAAAATAGGTGGCCTTTTTGATAAGGCAACATTTAAGCAAAAGCTTCAAGAAGAGGAAGTAGAACCATTATGATATCTGGAGTTCTATCAATCCATGCAGAGACAACAGCCAGTTCAAAGGCCCTAGTGTGGGAGGTAGCTTAGTGGAATCCAGGGAAAACAAGATGCCTGTGGGGCAGGAGCCCCAGGAATGACAGGATGGTAAGAAAAGATTAATTCAGATAAATTAAGAGATAAATTAGGGGTCAATTGGGGGTGGGTGGGAAAAATGGGGTGAATGGAGATCAGGTACAACCTCGTGGGCCATAGTAAAGACTTCACATTTATTCTCACTTTGGTGGGGAGTCATAGTAAGATTTGGAGCAAACAAGTGATACTATCTGATTTAGGATTTAAAATTATCACTCTGACTGCCTGGTTAAAAATAGACTATCAGGGAGCAAAATTAGAAGCAAAGAGACCTTTTAGGAGACTGCTGTGGCAATACGGTAGGGATTCAGATCAGTGTCAACAGCGATAACGGTGAGAAGAGGCCAAACTCTGGTAAAATTTTGATGGTAGACCCAACAGGATTTCCTGACAGAAAGGATGAGAGAGAAAGAAGATGAAGGGCAGCTTGAGAATCTGGAGTTGCCATCAACTGAGATGGTGCATATCATAACTTGACTTAAAATATATTTATTTGTGGAAGTTGTTGTAGCCCAGGATTTGGAGTTAGCAGATCTCAGTTCAAATCCAGGCTTGCCCACACACTAGCTCTCTGACCCTGTGCAAATCATTGAACTGATTAAACTTCGGTTTCCTCATCTGTAAAATGGATTAAATAACTACATTCCATGTTTTGGGGTTGTTGTTTTTTTAATTTTGGTTGTGTCTTTCTTTTTGATGAACTGTATGCTTTATTAATATGTATAAATAAAATTGATTTTTTTAAAAAGCCAACCCATTTTTGGTACTTTGCCTCAGCAGCCCTTTGGCAAACTAAGACATTCCTGGCACATCAACAGGAAATACAGCATTTTTTGTTAGGAGTAAATGGGATGATACATGTTAAGCTTTTCACAAAATGCCTGGTACATAGTAAGTGCTCATGAAATGATGTGCTTTTCCTGTTACTTTAGTGTAACTAATGTTATTATTTCAAGTGTTTTATGTCTTCTATGGGGTTATAACCTTCTTGAAGGAAAGCAACAGCTTATTTTTTCTACAAAAACCACCTGCCTTATTTCTAGAAGAAGCATGTGCAACCTCTGTGTACTAACCATGGCCTGAATGCCATGATGCTGTGGATGGGGAGCCTGGTATCACAAGGGACAGTAAATGTAAATGGCTAAGTGGCCTTTTCATATCAGTTTCCAAGGATAACAGAAATTGTATGTATTTGGTTCTGACAGCCATACAAGGATGTCCAAACTTTAGGTGTGAAATGTATTGGCAGAGCATTGCAAGATGAACTGACTTTTTTTTCTCTTAATTTGTGTTCACCATGACCCCTTGTGGATTTTTCTATGCTTGCCATTCTTTCCTTTTATTTCATGTAATTTTATATGGTCTTTAAACTATATCAACATAAGAATTGCTGAAAATGTTGTTTTTAAAGGATCCTCTTTAAATTTCCTCGTTTTGAAATCTGTTCCTTTCTTCCAAGATTGTTAACAACCGTCTCCAACTTGGCACCATATGTAAATTTAATGAGCATCCTTTCACTTTCATCCTCCAGGTCACTGAGTCATTGATTTTTATTTTCCTTTGTGCTTTTAGAGCCAAAAGACTGTCTTAATCCATCTTTTCCAATATTTCCTGTCTATGGACAGTATTGTCCTATTCAAACTATACTTTTATCCTCTTTTTTCAATCTACTATTAAAATGGAAAACTTATTTCACTCAATCTAACTGTTTTTCCTTCAGACTAGTTTTCACTTTTTCTCTTTCCTTTCTAAGAATATGTACGTAATTTTAGTACCTTAAAAAGAATACTTGCCTTGGTACTATCCATATTGAATATGGCTTAGTATTTCTTCAAAAACACTCAGTTCTTAAATTCAGACTCCCCAAAATTAATATCTGGTCTGTTTTAGTTTGCTAAAGGCTGCCAATGAAATATACCAGAAATGGGTTGGCTTTTATAATGAAAATTTATTAGGGTAAAATCTTACAGTTCTGAAGCTATGAAAATGTTCAAATCAAGACATCAGAGATGCTGTCTCACCAAAGGTCAGATGCTGGCAATCCTGGCCAAGTGGCAAGGCAAAATGGTGTCTGATCTCTGCCTCCTACTCCAGGCTTACTTTCTCACTGAGCTCAGCTGTGGGTGATCAGGTAAGTAGCTCATCTCTCCCCAAGACTCACCTTTTCATCTTCAGGCCACTTTTCTGATTCCAGCCTGTGGCCTCTCTCTTAGGCTCTCAGGGGTTCTCTGTCTTTCTGTGGCTATAGATGATCCTGGTGTCCTCTCTCACATGGCAGAGTAAAAGCTTACAGTTCTCTTTCTCTGCGTGTCTCTGAATGTTTCTCTCATTTATAAAAGACTCCAGTAAGAGTGTCAAGACCCACCCTGGGTCACACCTCACTGAAGTACTCCAATCAAAGGCCCCCAAACTGAATTCAATTCAAAAGGTCCTGGATATGCACAGGAATGGATTAACTCCAAGAACATTATCTTTTCTGGGATTCACAAGGTCTATGGGTTCCTAACTTTTAAGTTTTTATAATCTCATACCCTTATAATACATTTCTATATTAAAAAACTAAAGGGTAATGAAATTACAATTCAGGAAGAATGACAAAAGAAGAAGTGGAAATAAATAGAATAACTATTAAGGGCATAATTACAAGAGCCGATAAGCTAGTAGAGCACTGATGCAATGAGAGGTTGACAGTTGGAAGAGGTTAATGGTGACTAGTGACAGAGAAATACAGAGAGGAAAACTCGGAAGAGTGGTGGTTTTTATTAAGTGCTACAGACTACATTACCAAAAAAAATGTTCTGGATTCTGCAACTCTAGTCTCTACAATCTTTTCTGAATTATTCAGATTTACCATACTAATCCTGCCTTCTACCAAACCTACAGTAATGTTATCTCCAGAATGTAAATTTATCTACAGTGCTCCTCTGGTTTAATTCCTTCCTTTTTGTACTACTTGACCTGATGTATAAAGTTTAAACTTCTTAGCATGACATAAGAGTTTACCATCTCCCATCCTAACCCTTTGCTATGCTACAACCATGTTAAACTAAACACTGTTTCCCTAAATCACCATGTTGTTTATTTTCAGAGATTCTTGTAAAAAATGGTCCCCTCCTGTCTTTTTGCTGCACCCCTCTCTTCTGTGACTGTATTTTGTACATATTTCTTTCATAACTCCTAAGATGCTGAGGTTGGCATCCATTACTTTTTTCCAGCTATCATTTTCTTTTGGAAATTGCTTCTCTTCTACTTCATGTGATCCCAGTGACCCTGTCAATTATGTGGCTTTTCTCCCCAACCACAGAGGACAAATTCATAACCTATGCTGGCTACTCAGAATACTCTATCCCCAAGGACACAGAGATTGGTCATTGGAAATATATTACCTAATAAGAACCAATCAGAACCCTTTGGGGAAAGAAATATGGATACTGTTGGGAGACAGTTTAAACTTTCTCTGAGCTCATTGGGATCCTAAGTTTGCAGTCTATCAGCCTAACCTTACTTGGGTCCAATTACCCAAGAATCATCCAATAATGAAGCCAAATAGAGAAAAAGAGAGTCAAGAAAATGATGAGATCTAGAATTCTGATGACATTGTTAAAATGCCTGAATTAAACCATTCCTAAAATTAATTTTACACCTCTGACTATCAGTTATTCAATCAACAAATTCCTTTTTATTGCTTAAGTTGGTTTGAGTTAGGCTTCTGCACTTAAAATGGAAAGTTTGCCAGTTTATATTCCCACGTTATTGCAGTGATTAATTTGGGGGCTCTCTCTCTTGTGTGTCCTATTGATTGTTGTATCCCTAACAGCTAGCACATAGTGCCTAGAACAGAAGCAAGAACTTATCAAATGATTTTGAAATGAATGCTCCAGCCAAGCTTGTTGATCAAATATTGTAGTTGTTAAGAATGTTGGCTCTGGAATTTGATTGCCTAGGAAATATATCCTTGATTTGACCACAACTCAGTTTTTTCATCTGCAAAATGAAGATTATGATAATATGATAATAACAACCTTATATGGTGATTATGAGAATTAAATGAAATCATGAATGTAAAGTGTTTGGCACAATGCCTAGCACAGAGTAAGCACTCAATAATGTTAGCATCTATTATTTATAGCTATGAAATTATTTAGGTTATCTGTCATACATTCTAGAATGACATGATTTACCCCATTCTACCCACAAGGTCTCTTTGGTTACTGTATCTTACTCAAACACTAGCTTCTTGATAGGAAGAGCCAGAGTAAAATTAAATGGGAAAACTAGACTAAGACTCTGAATGTAGATCAAGACCTGAATGATTTTTCCCTATGTTTTCATCAACCCAATAGTATAATTTATGAATAGTGAAAAAGACATCAATGTCCTGCAGAAAAAGTGCAAAATAAATCACATAATGAAAAATAGAACAAAATCTAAAATGAAGAGTAACTAACTATATCACAGACCAAAATGCATTTATGATTTGGAATATATTCTATCAATATAGAATTTGAAAATATTTCATTTTAGGAATTGCATAAAGTTCTAAGAGAAATCCTTCAAAATTATTCACTATTCTCAGGAAAATTTCGAGAGCTACCTTAGAAAAGAGTAAATTGTTTCCAGTCCATTTATAAATAAATTAAATTATTTGAAAGTCTTTGTTAAGATTCAGAGGAGTTGACTTGAAATTACACATCCAAACAACTTGGGCCACTTTGGAAAGACTCTTTCTAATAGGAATAAGTCATTAAAATTCAATGTCAACATCAAATAGGGTCTATGAGATTCTGAAACCTCAACATGTTAATGTCAAGAATGGGTAAAGCCCAGAATTTTAAAAATCTATAACTAGGTTCAAAACTATCATTTAGAGAGAGGACTATTTAATAGAGAAACACTAACAAAGCTAAGAGTTTAGTGTTCTAGATACCATACAGAAGATAATATCTAGCCAGATGGATTTTGAGCAATGGGAAATCAAATTAGAATCAAAGTGTCAGTGCTATGACTCAAATTTACTTGAAAAATATAGGAACAATTCTAGTTAATAAGAAGTTAGGATAGTGAAATAGGAATTGGACAGAAACAGTGAGTAAGTACTTTTTGTGCCACTGCTTCCAATGTCTCCAAGCTGCTTCTGCCCGTAAGACAAGTTGTAAGAGGACAAGTCAGAGAAGAGTGTCCAAGACAGCTAAAGCCAGAAATGACATAAATCAAAGTGGTCTGGATAAAAAGGATTAACAGGGGGAGTGGATGTGGCTCAAGTGGTTGAGTATCTGCTTCCCACATATAAGATTTGGGGTTCAATTCCCAGCCCTGGTATCTCAAAAAAAAAATGATTACCAGGTTTAAGAAATATAATAGTGCACCCTGGAGTGAGGAAAAGTCTATTTCATAGGCAATACAGTGGGCATTAAAATTCCTCTAATTGGGGAATTCTTAAAGTCAGAAGTACACGCCAAAAACATGATGCAGGCTCAGAAAAGACAGACAGAGAGGACTTTTTTTTTTTTTTTTTTGCCTCAGGCTGATCATCCTGATAGGAAGGATAAACTCTGAAGAACACCAGCCAGTACAACCAATTTGCAAAGACTGTAAAAGGTGTCTTTTGTTTGGGTTTGCTTGTTTTTGTTAGATGCTGGTACTCAAGGAGATCTTTGCCATATCATAGCTGGATACATACTTGAGGAATACAAAGCTCAGTGACTAAGTCCCAGAATTAACACATTAAAATATTAAAATGTGCAGGGTACAACAAGAGATTACAAGACAAACAAAGAAACAGGAAATAATGGCTCATCCAAAGGAACAAGAAAAAATTCAGAAGCCATGAATGAAAAAGAAAGACTTTGTACATACTAAAGATTTTTTAAAATGACCTTCAATATGCTCAAGATTAAGGAAAACACAGAAAAATAACTAAAGGATATCAGTAAAATGATGAATGATCAATAAAAGAATCTCAATAAAGAGAGAGACATTTTTGAAAAAGAAGCAAACAGAAATAATGGAGTTAAAGACCACAATACTGAAACCAAAATGTCCTAGCAGGTTTCAACAACAGGTTAGAGCTGGCAAAAGAAAGAATCACTGAACTTGAAAATAATACAATTCAAATGATTCAAGCTGAGGAGCAGGACACCTCAGTGATATGTTCATTATGGGGTTCCAGAGAAGAAGAAAAAGAAAGAGGTGCAGAAGGGATACCCAAAGAAATAATGGCAGAAAACTTTCTGAATTTAATGAAAGACAGTAATATAGATTTTCAAGAAACAGGATAAACTAGAAGAACACCATTAAGGATGAAGGAAAACTTTAAAGATCTGTAAGAAAAATAGACAAATCCACAAAAATAGAAGTTTCAATAGCTCTCACTCAATAATTGACAGAATAATTAAAAAGTCAATAAGTATACAGAAGACTTGAACAACTATATCAACCAACTTGACCTAATTGACATTTACAGAACACTCCAGCCAACAACAGAATACACATTTTTTTCAAGTGCATTTGGTATATTTACCAACAGACACCAAATTCTAGACCATAAAATAAGCCTCAATAAATCTATGAAGCTTCAAGTCATGCAGAGTATAATCACTGACAATAGAATTAAATGAGAAATGAGTAACAAAAATGTCCCCGTATAATCTCAAATATTTGGAAACTTAACACATTCCTAAATAACTCATGGTTCAATTGATAAATAAAAGGGAAATTAGAAAGTATATTAAAATGAGTGAAAATGAAAATAAAAAATTGGGGGATACCTTAAGGGGAAATATATAGGATAAATGCCTGAATTAGAATAGAATAAAGATCACAAATTAATGACCTTAGCTTGCCATAAGAAACTAGAAAAAGAAGAGCAAATTAAACTCAAAACATGCAGAAGAAAGAAAATAATAATGACTAAAGAGGGAATCAATGCAATCAAAAACAAGAGAGAAGAATCAATGAAACCAAAAAATGTTTGTTTTTTTTAAGAATATCAACAAAATTGAGAAACTTCTAGCTAGACTAATCAGGAAACAGGGATGCAACACAAATTTCCAATATCTGGGAGGAAAGAAGTGACATCAGTAGAGATTCAACTGTTGCATAGTGGATAAAAAGGGAATATATTATGCACAACTTTATGACAATAAACATCTTCAATGAAATGGGCTAAAATCTTGAGGCTTTGGTAGTTGTATTAAACTACCAAAGCTCACTCAGGAAGAAATAAATAACCTGAATAGCTATATAAATAAATGAAATTTTCAAATGATGGAAATTCCAGGCCCAGGTAACTGCACTAGTAAATTTTACCAAACATTTAACTAGAAAAAAAAAATTTTATACAAATTATTCCAGAAAATTGAAAACAAAGTAACACTTACCAATTTGCTCTAGGAGGCTAACAGTATAATGATAACAAAAGTCAAACAAAGACAATACAGGAAAAGAAATCTACAGACCAATATCTTTCATAAACAAAGGTACAAAATTTCTAAACAAATTTATAGCAAACTGAATCCAATAATATTTTTAAATGATAATATATTATGACCAAATGGTGTTTTTCCCCTGAAATAAATAGTATTTCCTGGGAAGCGGGTGTGGCTCAATCGATAGAGCTCCCGTTTACCATATGGGAGGCCCCGGGTTCACTTCCCGGGGCCTCCTTGTGAGGGCAGGCTGGCCCACACGGCGCTGTGGGCTGATGCAGCAAGACCTCACAGCAAGGGGGAGATAAGCAGACACGGAAAAAACACACAGCAAATGGACACAACAAACACAAGCAGCAAGGGGGGGATAAATAAATAAGTAAATAAATCTTTAAAAAAAAAATAGTATTTCCTGAAATACACAAGTCTAACATTTAAAAAATCAACCAATATAATTTACCATATTAACAAACTAAAAAGACAAAAACAAAAACATAAACATGATTATACCAACAGATGCAAACAAATCATTTTTAGAATCAATGTGCATTTCTGACTAAAACTCTCAGAATTGTAGGATGGAATGTAAAATCTTTGATCAGATAAAGGTATTTATAAAAATTTAAAGGCAACATCATACTTATGGTGAAAGAATAAATATGTTATTCCTGAAATCAAGAACAAGACAAGGATGTCTACTGTCAGCAATTTAATCAACCCTATATTACTGGAGGTCCTAAGCAGTGCAATAAGGCAAGAAAGAAATTAAATTAAATTGAAAAAAAATCAGGTTGGAAAGGAAAGATTAAAACTGTATTTATTTGCAATTGACATGATTATTTATGTATAAAGCCTGAGTGAATCTACTAAATAGCTATTAGAACTAATATATGAGTTTAGTATATTTGCTGTATACAAGATCAATATACAAAAATAAACTGTATTTTTATATAGCCACCAAATACCAGAAATGGAAATTTTCAAAAAGTACCATTACATTAGAATGACAATGTGAAGTACTTAGGGATAAATCTGACAAAAAATGTGAAAAGCCTAGTCATTGAAAATTACATTACTGTGAGAAAATAAAGAGGACCTGAATAAATGGAGTGATATACTATTTTCATGGGTCAATCTTGCTGATTTGTTAATTCTCCCAAATAATTATATAAATTCAATACAGTATCTTCAAAATCACAGGAGGATTTTTGTAGAAATTGACAAACTCATTCTAAAATTCATGTAGAAGTGCAAAGTGCCCAAAAAACTTAAGAACTATTAAATAAAATTTTCAAAGTATAGGAAAGGCTGCACCTGAGGCATACTTCTATGGAATAGGAACATGTTCATCTTCACATAAGGTGTTATCTCAGTGGGTGGAGACCACACAATAAACAAGAAAATACTAAACTCCCATCCTGGGGAGTCCTGCTAGGTTCTCAAATAGAGGGGCAAGAGTCTTTCAAGAATATAGGCAGTGACTAATAAAAGAAGACAGACTAATATGTCAAACCCTCAATATTAATGCATGAAACTATGAACCTTATTCTTCAAAAACTGCAACCTAGTGATTACAATGGGCTCCAAGGGGAGGGTGAGGGAAGAATGGATGGAGTATGGGGCATTTTGGGGACATTGGAATTGTTCTGCATGATCTTGCAATGACAGATACAGGCCATCATGCATTTTGTTAGAACTTATGAAAGTGTACGGTACTGAATGTGAACCATAATGTAAACCATTGACCATGGTTAGTGGCAATGTCTCAACATTTGTTCATCGGTTGTAACAAATGTACCATACTCATGTAAGATGTTATTAATAGGGGAAAATGTGAGAGGGGAAGGTGGTGGGGTAGGAAATTGTCACTTGTACATAAAAGATAACAGTTCTTATGGGAATATAAGACACAATGCAAAAAAATTTTTTTGAAGTTTTTAAGTATATCTTTTATTTTGTATTTTTTATTATTTCTATTTATTTATTTTTTGGCTTTGTTTTGGGGAGGTTTTGGATTGCAGAAGAGTCACAACTGTGTCAGGGGATGATCACTGGTGTGGGTGTTGGTGCTGGAGGTATATGTGTGGAGGGGTGCACCTCAGGCACGCCTCTATGGAATAAGAATATGTTCAAGTGATCATGGGGTGTTGTCTTGGTGGATGGAGACCCACACAATAACCAAAAATATATTGAAATCCCATCCTAGGGATTCCTGTTACATTCTATAATAGAGTGGCAGGAATTCCTAGAGTACATAGTCAGTACCTAGTGAAGAAAGACAGACCACTATGCCAGGTCCTTGATATTGATGCTTGTACTTATGAACCTTGTTCTTATGAAATTGAAACTTAGCCTAGTAATATATATTACCTAAGAGTTACCTCCTGAAAGCCTCCTTGTTGTGCTATTGTGGCCTCTCTCTAAGCCAAACTCAGCATATAAACTTACTACCTTCCCACCTGGCATGGAACATGACTTCCAGGGATGAGCCTCCCTGGCACTGAGGGATTATTACCAAGCACCAACTAGTGATGCATTTGAAAAAGAACCTAGACCAAAAGAGGGAAATATTAAATACAAATGAGCTTTTATGGTTAAGAGGTTTCAAAGTAAGTTGGGATATCATTCCAGACGTTATGCTTACGCATATCTTAGGAGGATTTCACTGACTGCCGTGGTAAACAGTGCCTCAAGTGTGGGGGCTCGTGAGGGCTCTAGGGATATCTGGACATTTTAGGCAGGGCAGACAAACTCAGGAATATGGCACCCTGTCAGTGGGCTTTACTGGACTATATGATAACTTATCCCCCTAATGTATCAGAGTTAGACTCATTTACAGTTTTCCTACACTTGGTTCTTAGACTCCTTTTATTTGAACCTATAATTAACACTATACCCATTAAACACGTGTCCCAGAGACTTAAATCTTTGGGCTGTTCAAATGCCTGTTGAGCCCTGAATCTCAGCAGAGTTGCAGCCAACACCTACCATCCAATTCATCAGACTAATCCAGGACAACTAACAAAATGATAATGATGGACAACGCCCATCCAAAAAACCAAAGAGTATCTACAACTGCAAGCAAGACAGTTCCATCTATCTGCCCCATGTGAGCTAAGTGTCCTCTCAACTGGATGCAGAGTGGGCATCACTATCTAAAAATCCTCAAGATTGAGGAATGAACAAACATAAGGGGGAACTGCAACTATGGACTAAAGTAGACTTATTATTCTAGTCATGGAATAATTATAAAGTTGATATAAAGGCAGTGGTCACCAGAGATTCTGAGGGAAGGAGAGGGAAGAATAGATGTAACATCGGGCATTTCTGGGACATTGGAATTGTTCTGCATGATATTGCAAAGATGGATACAGGCCATTATACATTTTGGCAAAATATGTATAAAATTGTGTGGTGCAAAGTGTAAACAATAATGTAAACTATAGACCATGGTTAGTAGCAATGCTTCAATATGTGTTCATCAATTGTAACAAATATACGACACTAATGAAAGATGTTGTTAATGGTGAAATGTGTGGGAGAGGGAGGAGGTGAGGTATATGGGAATCCCCTATATTTTTTATGTAATATAAAGCTTCTTTTAAAATAATAATAATAAAATTAGGGGACCAACACTACCTTATTTCAAGACTTACTAAATAGTTACAGTAAATAAGACCATGTGGCATTGGTAACAAGATAGAATATATTAACAGAAGAGAAAAAACTCTTCAGAAATAGGCCTACATATACCCTGATCACTGATTTTCAACAAATATGTAAAAGTAATTCAGTGAAGAAAGGATAGGCTTTCAATAAATGGTGCTTGAACAATTAGATATCCATACATAAAAAGAAAAAGAAACTTGATCCATTACTCACACAGTATACAAAAATTAACTCAAAATTGATCATAGACCTAAATATAAAATGTAAAACTATAAATCTTCTTTAAGAATAAACAAAAGAAAAACCCACATGGCCTCAAGTTAAGGAAAGATATCTTAGATATGACACCAATAGCACAATCTGTAAAAGAAAAACATGGCAAAATGGACTTCATCAAAATTAAAACCTTCTGAAGTCCCTTAGTTATATAAACTCATTTGTCTTTATCTTTCCCCCTTTTATTCAAGGTCTATTTCCAGTTGTATTGCTAGTTGGTGCTTGGTAGTAATCCCTTGGTGCCAGGGAGGCTTATCCCCAGGAGTCATGTCCCTCATTGGGGGGAAGGTAATGCATTTATATGCTGAGTTTGGCTTAAAGCGAGGCCATATTTGAGCAACATGGAGGTTCTCAGGAGGTAACTCTCAGGCACCCTACAACACTAGACCCAGTTGCAATTTCAAGAGCAGAGGCTCATAAGCATAATCATCAATATCAAGGGCCCATCAATGGACCATCTTTCTTCACTAGTCATTGCCCCTGTACTTGGAGGATTGTTGCTGTTCCATTAGAGAATTCCCAGGATGAGAATTCAATACTCTTTCAGTTATTGTGTGAATCTCTACCCACTGTGACAATGCCCCATAAACATTTGAACACATTTATATACCTTATATGTATGCCCTGGTGAACTTCCTCCCATGTATCCACCATCACTGACACCCCACACCAATAATCCTCCCCTGCCACAACTGTAACCCTTCTGTGATCCAAAACTTTTTCAATAATGAGGTCAAGAATATCACCAAATACAATTAATAGGAAAATGAAATAATAATAATAGGTTTAAACATAAGAAATAAAATACATAATAATTTAGAAAAACTAAATAAAATTTTAAAATTGGGATATTAAAAAAAAATGAAAAATATTTTTAAAAATTTTTTTTGATGTTTTGCCTTTCATCACTATAATACCTGTTGTACTGTATGTACAGTGACATTTTCTTCCATTTCTTCCCCAGTGTCTTTCTTTTTTTCATTTTGTCTTCAAAGAAGTTTTATGTCACAGTAAAGTCACGTACAGAACATAGGGAACTCCCATATACCCAGCATTCTCCCCCTTTTCCCCCTTCCTATATTAATAACCTTTTTATGTGTGGATGGTACATTTGTTACAACTGATATACAAAAATTGAAACATAGCTACTAACCATGGTCAATGGTTTACATTATAGTTTACAGTTTAGAACACACACTTATAAATTTTTACTGAAATTTAACATGGCCTGTATCCAACATTGCAAAATCATGCAGAACACTTCAATTGATCCCTAAATAACCCCTCTTCCATCTATTCTATTCCTCCCTCCCCCTCCCCTCAGGGCCCACTGCGACCATCAGGCTTCACTCCTTGAAGGACTAGGTTCACAGTTACTTGCAACAACACTGAAGGCTTGACACACTGGTCTGTCCTCCCCTATTAGAAACCACCCATACTCTCGAGAGACACTCACCCCTCTGATTGAGAACATATCGGGCCTCTCCAGGATGGGAGTCCAACTCCTTCCCACTCATTGTGTGGGTCTCCACCCACTAATACAACACACTATGACAAAATGATAACTCGCACATTCTCTACAAGACTGCCCCAGTTGTGCCCTATCCTGAATGCCCCCCATCCAGCAGCCTAAACCAGTAAACTTTCCTTGTCATATTGCCAAAAGAGCTTTCCCAACATTGTAGTTTCAACCACATCCCAGAGGTAATGCTTACGCACGTCTCAGCAGGATTGCATAGACTGCCAAAGTAGATAATACCCCAAATAGTGGGGCTCCTGAGGGCTCTGGAGACATCCAGTTCCTATGGTCATGGCAGATAGCTCTGGAATTTGGTGCCTTGCCAGAGGGCCCTACTTTGGAGTTTGTGGCCCCAAGTGTGGCAGAGTTGGATTCAGTTGTGACTTCTCTACACATGCCTCTTCTGTTCCTTCTATTTGAACCTATACTTGGTGCTGGAGTTGGTAGGTGTATGCACCAGAGATTTGAGTCTTTGGGCTGTCCATGTGTCAGCTGGGCCCTGAGCCTCAGTGGAGGTGCAACACCTACTCTCCAGTTCATTGGACCCACCCAGGACAACTAACATGGAGGTGAGGATGGACAGCCACCACACCAAGGAACCAAGAGAGTCTACAACTGCAAGCAAAAGAGTCCCATCCATCAGCCGTATGGGATCAAAGTCCCCTCTCAATTAGAGGTGGAGTGGGCAGCACTATCCCAGAATCCTCAGGATTGGGGAATGAACTATGGACTAGAGTGGACTCACTTGTATTCTACTATAGACTTATTGTGATTCTAGCAATGGAAGAAATTATATCATTGATGTGGAGACAGTGGCCACTGGAGGTGCTGAAGGCAGGGAGAGGGAAAAAGAGATGTAATATGAAGGCACTTTCGTTACTTGGAATTGTCCTGAACGACATTGCAACGACAGATACAGGCCATTATATATCCTGCCACAACGTACAGAATTGAGTGGGAGAGACTGTAAACTACAATGTAAACTATAATCCATCATTAGTGGCAATGCTCCAAAATGTATTCATTAATTGCAATGAATGTACACACTAATGAAAGAAGTTGTTAATGTGGGGAAAAGTGGGAGGTGTGGAGAGTGGGGCATATGGGAGTCCCTTATCTTTTTTTATGTAACCACAATTTATGTAATCTAAGTATCTTTTAGAAAAAATAAAAAATAAATGAAAAAAAAGAAACAGTGAATAAATGACCCAATTATAAAAATAAAAAACCTGCTTTTAGAGAGAGAGTGTTAAGAAAATCAAAGGCAAGCCACAAATTGGGAAAAAAAATATTTGCAAATCATGTATCTGATAAAGTTTCTATATTCAGAATATATAAAGAATGCTCAAAACTCAATAATAAGAAAATTAACAAATCAGTATAAAAATAACAGGCAAAATATTTGAAGTGACACTTCAAAGCAAGACAAATGGAGGGAAGATATGCAAATGATAAGATGGTTAGCATCATTAGTCATTAAGAAAATGCAACTTGCAACTATAATGAGATACCATTAAACACATATTAAAATATCTAAATTTAAAAGGCCTGATTATACCTAGTATTGGTGAAGATACAGAGAAACTAGGACTCTGACACAATGTTGGCAGGATTGGACAATAACATAGCAATATAACACTCCTAGTTATTTGCCCAAGAGAAATAAAAGCATATAAGCACATAAGAAAACTTGTACATGAATTTTTATAGCAACTTTATTCATAAACGCCAAAAACTAGAAACAGCCCAAATGTTCAACAGGTAAATAAATGTACAAATTGTGGTATGTCCGTATAGTCCACAATATCCATGTTTCCCAAGACAATTACATTAAGTGAAAGAAGGCAGAAAAAAAGAGAGCACATCATATAATTCCATTTATATAGACTCTAGAAAATGCAAGCTAAACTTTAGTGACAGAAGCAGATCAGTGGAAGGAGAGTTTGGACTCCAAAGGAGCATGAAAAAACTTTCAGGGTGATGGATATGTTCACTGACCTGATTTTGGCAATGTTTTCATGGGTGTATACATGCATAAGAATTTACAGACTTGTACTATTTACATTTGTGCATTTTATTATATTTCAATTATATCTCAAAATAGCTGTTAAAAAAAAAGGAAAATGTTCCTGAGCCGTAGTCTTCACTAGAAATGGGTGGATACTACCATTATTGCAAACAAGCAGTAAGGACACTATTTCCCATGATATTTAAAGCAAAAAGATGTATGGTTAGAGACAAAGGAGTGACAATAGTGGTGGTGCTGAGCACCTCAGCACAGTACCCTTATTTTTCACATTTGAACCTGGCTTGCCTCCACACCCAAATATAGACAGGGTGAAATAATAATCATTGTCTCTTCATTCTTTCCCATTGTTTTGATTCTTAAGCTTCCTAAATTGATTCAATCTTGCCCAAATCTATGGAATCTGGAATAGGTGTCACATATTTGTGAAAGCACATGTTTAAATCAAAAGAACATTTTCCTGATTTCATTCATTCTGAAGTAAAACTGGTAATTATAGAGTCTTTTAGAATTGGGGGTAAGGGGGTAATAAATGCAGACATGTCTCCAAATGCATTTCAAATGATCTTAATAAATTCTATTATGTGTTATACTTAAAGAATCAATACAGTTGAAAAAACTGAATGTATATCAACAAAGCCGAGCCAAAACACTCATATATAAAAATTAATACATATTTTAAATATGCCATGGTTCTAAATTTCCACTTATTTTTATAAAACATAAAAAGAATCCTTTTAAACCAGTGTCATTATCATCAGTTTTAAAGATATCTTCTCTTAACAACTCTTATCTCTGCATATTATAGCATACAATTATCTGAGTACAAAACCAAATATTTATATTACCACAACGAAGGATTTCTGATGAATTATTTGACCTCAATTTATTAAATAGGAATATCCTTTTCTATAAAAATCATATTAATTACGGTTTTTAGAAAAATTTAAAAATTATTAATTCATCAAAGTATATAGCCATCCCAATGGAGGCGATTCAATCTAAACAAAAGAGGACAGTAGACTTTAAACATAATTGAAAAATTATTAATTGCCTACTATGTGTTAAACACTGAGATGCACATCCTCATGTTAAAATTAGAACTAAGGGATAGAGAAATAGGAAAAAATCCTAATCCAAGTAACAATGAAAAGAGTACATCTTTAATAATATCATATATGTCTAGTCATTGGTCTAAAATTCTTCTTGGCCACTCAAAGGCTCGTCTTTAAAATTCTATTTATTATGCTTATTATCTAGGAAACATGCTTAATCCCCAAAATGTCTCTTTAAATACAGTTTTTAAAATACATGTTACATCACTGCCTATATCTATTTGCATTAGCCACTCAGAATAAATATTTAAGGGCTACCAGTGAAAAATAATTGTCACTATGTACATCAGTTCTCTTGTTAATAATAAAAACAGACATTTACATAACCCCATTTGTTCAGCAATTTCATATTGAGTCTCTGAACATTTATTCATTAATACTTCTAATATTTCTATGCATTATTTGACAAACATTCATCTCCATTTTACTGATTTATGGAGCAAAGCTGTAACTCATAAAATAACATGAATCTAGAGACTCTGTTTTCTAACTCACAGTCCATTACTATCTGCTAGGAAGAAGAGAAGAATGTAATACATCTAGCATGAAATAGTGTGGCTACCCAGATGGAATGTGAAATATCCAATTGGCACTCAGGTCTTATCTATTCCCACCTTTTTATATGCGATCCAGTCAAACACCCTGTCAATATCTGCTGCCTGTAGCACTTCCTGTGATACTGGATGGGAACTGGCCAAGCCGTCAAGTAGCATCACTTCATGCAGAACATCCGTCAGAAACCTCTGTTTTTCCTGAAATATAGGAGATGGGGCAATATCATAGGTGATTCATGGTTATGACAGAATGTGTGTGACAACATAAACAGAATGTTGTCACTTAACTGATGATGCTCATCAGTTTTACATGGTGACACTCAAGTCTAAAGAGAACACAGTAAATAAAATGCCCCTTAAGTTACTTTGAAATGAAGATGGTTGATTTGAGCACAACATGAAACAAATCTATGGACTAAAAGGGGGGTCTAAACAGATTTAGAAAAAGAATGAACTCTGCTTTAGTTAAAGTAAATTTGGACAATGTACACATTTTGAAAGTGACTAAAATGCAGGCTTGTTTATGTATTCTATAACACGAAGACTAAAGTTCCATTCCCTTATAGGTAAGTTCAATATAAAAATACTAAATAAATTTCAGGGTTACAGCATTATTTTTCATTTATACCATTTATCGCTTATACCAATTAAAAAATTCGTTCTCTCTGTCTCTGTTCTCCCTCACTCTTTCCCTCCCTCTCTCTCTCTCTCACACGTATTTTACGAAATAATCTCAAAAAACCACAGCAAGTAATAAAAAGCAACATTGACACCAAACTATATCTTTGGATGTGGATATGAATTCAGGAGAATGAACATAAAGTGAATATCAATAGGTATTAATAATCTATTTCCACTGAGTAGTGAGAACAGACAAAATCATGAGACTTCTAGTCTGTGCATTGTTATGCCATTAGTGCTCGCTCTATTAAAAGTTGATTTGCTTTGTTAGAAATAAACAGTAAAGCAACAGTATGTCTCTGTGGCTTTTGTTTGAAGAACCCCTTCTTTAAAGAAGCAGCTTGAGGTTTTTTTTAACAAAAATCCTGGCAACTATTAGTCTTTCCCCCCTCCTGCCTTCATTGAGGGAAGAGTGAAAGAAAAGAGAAGTTGCAAAAGATAACAAGGACAAAATAGCCCCTAGATAGTAGGGACATAGGGAGTATCATTACCGAGATTAAAGACTGCATGGCTTATATTGCTAGAGCTAATTCTGAGCTTACTCCTGCAGCCTCCTAGTTTTGAGTCAGAGATAAACAGTGTACTATTTCTGAGCGAGTTGTAATTTCAAGCTGAGAGTGCACCAATCCTGGATTTAAAGAAATGGAAATGGAGAATAAATATGCTAAGAAAAGGATAGCTAATTAGGGGAATATATGTGTGTTTCTATAAATTTTGCTTTAAAGAAACATGCTTGTTCGTCATTTGCTCAATGAGTTAAGTATTTAATCAATAATTCAATTAACTAGCCATTCAGCTATACAGTGAAAGTTTTATTTTATAATATCTTATTTTTACTGTCTATGGGCTATATATTTAATTTCTTCATTCTTCTTTTACTTCTCTGATAGTTTCTGATAGTTTCTGAGCAATGGACTCAGAGAGGACCATGTAGCAATGACTGAGCCAAACCATACTCTGAACACCAGAGGGCTGCTCCAGGCCCTGAGTGACCACAGACGAGATGCTCTGTCTCAGACAGAATTCAGGCCCAAACAGGACATAGAGTTATGCAGTATTTTTTCTCAAATTGAGTTCCTTATTCAAGATGATTAAGGAGAACAGAATTAGTCATTATAATTTTATTTTTAAGAATAAAAAGATTTCTATTTACACTGCTCATTTAAAGTCCACTAAAAAGCAGCAATGAGATCTTTAACAAATGGCCTGGATTCATAGAATAAGGGAAAATCATATGCCAATTCCAAAATTTAAAAATTCAATGTTACTTTTAAGCAGGTATCCTGTTACTCATGCAATTTTAAAATGCACATTAAAACTATTTGATATTGGAACTAATGGGTAAAACTATGAAAGTATACTTAAACTTCAACTTAACTAGTGAAGGTTTTTATTTATGAGAAGTGCCAAATGAAGATGTGATTTACTGACAAGGAGATGATGATGGACAACAACCATCCCAAGGAACAGAGAGTATCTCCAACTGCAAGCAAGACAGTTCCATCCATCTGCCCCATGGAATCTAAGCCTCCTCTCAATAGAAATAGAGTGGGCATCACATATTCAAAGTCCTCAAGATTGGGGAGTGAACAATGGACTAAAGTAGACTTATTCTATTGTAGACATTATTATCTAGCAATGGAAGAACTTGTATCATTGATATAAAGGTAGTGGCCACCAGAGGTTCTGAGGGGAGAGGAAAGAATAGGTGTAATATGGGGACATTTTCAGGACATTGAATTGTCTTGCATGACGTTGCAATGATGGATACAGGCCATTACATATTTTGTTATAACTTATAAAATTGTGAGGGGCAGAAAGTAAACTATAATGTAAACTATAATCCATGGTTAGTGGCAATGCTTCAATACATGTTCATCAACTGTAACAAATGTACCTCACTAATGAAGGATGTTGTAAACGAGGGACAGTGTGGGAGGGGTAGGAGTGGGGCATATGGGAATCCCCTGTATTTTTTATGTAACATTTATGTAATCTAAAGTACCTTTAAAATTTTTTAATGTATTTTTAAAAAGCTATTATACAGTAGATTTTAAATATTGAAAAAATCATGGGTCTATAGTACACAGTGAACCCTAAGTTAAACAATTGACTTTAGTTAATAGTACAATTATAAAAAAAGTGCTATCATTAATTGTAATCTATGCCCCACACGAATGCAATGTGTTGGTGGTAGGGTGGTATGTGGGAATCCTGTATTTTATGCATGATTGTTCTGTAAATCTACAACTTCCCTAATAAAGCTAGTATAAAGTTGCATGCACACCAAAACAAAAAACAAAAAAAAACAACTATTTGATATTGAAACTAATGAGTAAAACTATGAAAAGTATACTGAAACTTCAACTTGACCAGTAAAGCCTTTTATTTATAAGAAGTGACAGTTGAAGATATGATTTCCATTATGAAGATAAAATGATACTCAACTCTTCAAATGGTGATTGCCTGCTCCATTACATGTCAATCGAACTTCTACTCTGGAACCACTGTTTAAAAGGTACTTTAAATTATGTTTTATTTAAATATTAATTTTTAATATTTTACAATATTAAATGAACATTTAGCAATATTAAATTTTAGTAAACATATCTTAGTTTTGTGATGTGATTTTTAAAATGACATATAGTATATGTGTAAGTAACCTTAAAAACGAAATTTAAGGTAAATTTCAAGAAGAAACCTTCATGTTTAAGGAAATATAAGGTATATGTGATATATTGCTGCATGCTTCTGGAGATAAACAAGAACAAATCTTTGCCTAGTCAGTAGAAATTCAATAAGCAGTGTTTAAATTTAATATAGTTAAGTCATTAGCAAAAGATTCATCTTGTACATTTTCGGGGAGAGTAATATCATATAATTGAGAAAAAAGGCTTAAGTACATAAAAAGATTGAGAGGGGAAAAGGAAATTAAAAGCCTGACAGGAGGATACTCAGAAAACCCTAGAGAGAGAATACCTTAAGTTGAGCAGGAAAAAAAATTCTAGCCAGAGGCAAACCCAATTTAGCAGAACTAAAAAGAGTTTCCAGGAGAGAAAAAAACTAATATTTTATAAAGACCTGTCTCACCAAAAAATAAATTATTCTAGTTTACCAGACCCTGGCTGGGGCCCTATCATCATCATCATCAACAAAAACAAAAACAAAACAACATTTTTTTAAAGTATGACTAATTGCCTACTGTGTACTTGGGACTATGAATTTTAAAAATCAAGTTAAAGAAACCCCAGCTCTAATGTGAGAAAAGAGAAAAACAAAATAGAGTAAATGAAATAATAGTTTTCTGTTACAGACTAAAAATGCTAAAGAAATTTTAAGAAAAAAAAATACTGTAAAATTATTCAGAGAATGTTTAAAGGAAGAGGTAGAATTTGATCTGACCCTTGAAGAAACTTTAAAATTTTGGTGTGTGTATGTGTGCGTGTGTGTGTGTGTAGTGATTTGAAGCTGTATGTACCCCAGAAAAATATGCTCTTAAATCTAATCTATTCCTGTGAGTGTAAACCCATTGTAAGTAGAATGTTTTGACAAGGCTACTTCAATTAAGTTGTGACCCACCTGAATCAGAATGGGTCTAAATCCTCTTACTGAAGTTCTTTATAAGAGAATGAAATTCACACAGAAAGAAAAGCCACAGAAGCAAGAAGCTGAAAGCAATCAGAGAAGAGAGAGACCAGCAAGTGCCACCATGTGCCTTGCCATGTGGCAGAAGAGCCAAGGATCACTGGCAGCCAGTCTTCTGGAAGAAAGAATTGCCTTGATGATGTCTTGATTTGGACATTTTCTCAGCCTCAAACTGTAAGCTAATAAATTTTCATTGTTTAAGCCAACCCATTTCATGGTATCTGCTTTAAGCAGCCTAGGATCCTAAAACAGTAGGGAATATATATTTGTGGTATATATATTCAATAGTTTGCATTTTACTTCATATTTTAAGTTCACCATATGCCAGTTTACCATTGTCATAAAAGCAGCAAAACAAGACAAAATGGAGAATTTTGTAACCTGGTTAAGAGAAGTTTAAGGTTAACAATAACAATAAATCCTACCACCCTAATACACCCACAACCTAGAGTTTTTATATACATGCATGCATTTAAATAGCTCAAATAATATAAAAAGTATCATTTTGTATTCTACTATTTTCAAACTAAATATGTGTTTGAATTTTGAGGGAATAATGAAAAGGCAATTCAGAAAAGTGAAAATGTGAGTAAATGTACTGAGTTGAGAATTAACACCATGTACAAGAAGAAAGCCACTGTTATTTTATTCATTCATTCATTCAATTAATAATATTAATATCCTACTCTATGCCAGATACTATGCTACATTTTGGGGATAGATGACTAAAACCTAATCCATAAAACCTTAAAATGCCTAAGAGAAGAAAAAAAGTACAAGAGAAAGACAGATAAACAGCAATCTGTATAATAATATGACTGATGCTATAAAAACACAGAGGATAAAATTATTTCAGAAAAGGCTTCATGAGGAGATGACATTTAGGCAAATTGTTGAACAATGAGGGGTTACTCAGATGAAAGCGGGGAAGCAGCTAAAAAAGGGCAAAGGAAACATGAAAGAATGTCACTCTGTATGAATCCCAAATTACCAGGTTGAAGAATTTGGTTTCAATAAATAGCAAAAAAAAACAGGAATATGGCATAATAAAAGTAGTTTATTTTTATGATAAAATTAACTTATCTGTGGTATGTAGGGTGGCTTGATGTATGTAGAGCTGAGTGTGATGGTTTGAAGCTGTATAGACGCCAGAAAGGTATGTTCTTAAAGTTAATCCGTTCCCATGACTCTAAACCTATTTTAAGTATGTCCTTTTGATTAGGTTACTTCAGTTAAGGTGTGGCCCGGGATGGGTCTTAATCCTCTTACTGGAGTCATTTATAAGAGAATGAAATTCAGACAAAGAGAGAGAAAACCATGGAAATAAGGAACTGGAAGCAAGGAAACCCAGAAGAGAAGGGAGAACCCAGTAGGTGTCACCATGTGCCTTGCCATGTTACAGAAGAGTCAAGGATTGCCAGCAGCAGGTTTTCAGGGAGGAGGCATTGCCTGATGGTGCCTTGATTTGGATATTTTTTTCAACCTCAATACTGTAAGCTTGTAAGTTAATAAATCCCATTGTAAAAGCCAACCCATTTCTGGAATAACGTATTTTGGTAGCTTAGCAAACGAAAACGGGTCTGGACGACAGGATGTAGCTACTATACTAAGAGAGGAGGTGGTGATAATGTAGTAGTACAAGGTGTTGCTGAAGGACTGTTAGATCTGAGAGACATTTTGAGTTAAAAAATCAACCGACCTTGATGTTTAGTCTCCTTAGTGGATGATGGAGAGAAAGTACTCAAAGACATGGCTTTTAGACTGATGAGATTTTAAAAGCTATTGACAGAAATGGGGGAATGAGGGAAAAGTTTTATTTGGAGTACAAGCTAAAAAGATCAGTTTTAAACATGTTGTAAGGAAAGTGACATTGAACATCTCAAAGAGATGTGCTACTTGCAATTGAACATAAAAGCCTGGGTCTAAGATGAGGAGCAAGTGCTAAAAATCTTTTGGCAGTAACCAGCAGTTTGTGTAGAAACATAAATGAAGTCTAAGAAACAATTGACTCTTTTTAAAATTTATTTCTTATGATATTAGCATTTCATATACTGGAATTTAGTGAAGGGAGTTATTAAGAATTCTTATCACAGAATAACATGCCTGAGAAATTATATTCTTGATGTCTCAAAATGGGTTCTGCCTGAACATGTCAGTCTGATGGGTTAAAAGCAAATATACCTGGTCTAGCCACAGTTGTTATTGAAAGGTAGGGGAATCTCCAAGTTCCTATAGGGAGGCTGACCAATTTTAGTGACGAACAATATCAGGCAGGCACTTTGACTCTGTTACCAAAGAAAGAAAAGGGAAAAATAATCAGAGAGAAAGCCAACTCTGAGCCAGTTCAAGTAGTGGTGAGGTGTTCATAGGCATGCAGAGAACAGAGAAAAAAAAAATTCTTAGGGCAGATCTAAGTTAGATCAGAGCAAACACCAGGACTCAATTTTCTAGGACGATGGATATGAACTTAAGGATTCTTTCAGTATTCCTAGGAGAAAAGAAATGCACACTGCTGCAAAGTCGATGAAAAAATACTAGAACAGAAGAAAAAATATCTGTTGTTCACAAGCTGTATGATCTTGAGCAATTTACTTAAACTTTTCAAACCTCCATAACCTTATTTGTAAACATATATGGTTGTGAAAATTAATTAAGAGGATTTGTTCTACAAATATTTATTGAGCACCTCTATATCCTAGGTGATATGTCTGGTTCTGTGGGTAGAGAGATATAAAGACACCACGTCAAAGATTTTATAGTACTAGACAGAGGGACAGACATGAAAACAACTATCAAATCACAATATGCTATATGTAAAAATAGAAGTAGGTTCAGAATATATTACTGTAACGACACTCCAATATGCTCTGCTTGGGAAAGTGCAGGAGAGTCTTCCGAAGCGATAGAGTCTGAGTTGTATCTTTTAAAATAATGTAAGTTTTCTAGGTTGATGTGGCAGAAAATGGCATTTAGGGCAGAAAGGAATATGTGAAGACCTGAGACAACAAAGTCTATTGGGGAGAACACAGAATTTTGTGTGGCAGGAGGCAGAGAGCATAATGAGGTGAACCACTGATGATGAGCATGGAGAGATAGACAAGAACAAAATCATCAAGGATCCTCCATGCCAATTAAGAAGCTAGAGGAGGTACACCATCAGACTCACATTTAGAGAGATGATTTTGAATAAAGAGTGGAAGAGTGGACTAGAGAGAGGAGCAACTAGAAATAGAGGAACAAGACAATATTGCATAATTATATACAAATAGCATTAAATATGGGTTAGAGTTTTGTGATCATAAAATGTTATACCCAGCTAGGCCAGTTGGTCCAGGAGTATGATTCTCGGTTAGATCTCCAGTTCAAAATGCTATGCCCATAATTTCTCACAAATTTTGTTCAATTTTGTGATGACCAATGGCAATTAGACAAGGTTTTTACTTTGGAATGCCAAAATGTATGAATTAAATATTGATATTTAATATCAATAGAGATAGAGATATGAATGTAGCTATATATATGGATATCCAAATAGATGCAAATAATTCTTTTGTCAGTAATGTAATTTGTTTATATAAAATAATGCCTTGTTCCAGTAAAGATTTAAGGAAGTCTATCAATATATTCTTTCTAAATTTGAACAAAACCTACTTATTAATACACAAATGGGAAGTTTTTCATGTTTATAGCATCTTCCTGGATATCTATAAAGGTACTTTTCTAATCCCTGGAATTAGATCAATAAGAATACCTGTCTAAAATTATTTAACAATGCAATCTAATTCCACTCCACACATATCTATTTAGTGCTTCATATATGCCAGGTGCTGTGCTTAATGCTGGTGAAATAAACACAGCTGAGACATGATTCCTGCTTCCAAGCAATTCCTGTTATGGTAGGGAAGACAGATACATGTACAACCAGTTAACATCATGTGATGGGTACAGTATTAGGAGCATAAACAGAGTAATATGGAATTAGAGAGCAGAGGGAAAGTTATCGGTAAAAATGCTTTTAGAATTTATGACCATGTTGATTTAACTCAATTGATCTATCATAAAGAGGAGAAATAAGATGTGTCATTTATGTTCTACAGAAATCCGTACCACCATGAGATAAAAACTTTCAAGATTTCATAGGTTTAAAAAATTACTACATAAATTGTTTTTAATCTGAACTCCTTGCTTAAACAAGGCTAGAATGGGAGATACAAGGATACCTAGCATTGCATGGTTGGCTTATTTTGCTCTTGATCTTCATGACTTATTCAAATCATGACAAAGTTTAAATCAGAGGAATATAATTAAGCATTCTAAAAAGAAAATCAAATGTATTGGGGGAAACATTCATCAGATTTCATTCATGGCTTCCAGTGATATGTTATCTGTAAATTTGTAATTAATGTCTTTTGTAAACACAAAATACAACGCCACATTTGAGTAATGAAACTAATTGGACTCCAAGTTTCCTAACACACTAAATAAAGAACTTTATTCTGTAATTTTATATTGTCACCCTACTTTTCATAAAGTTCTAAAATGTCTAAACATATTTTAAACTCTACTCAGTTGAAAGTTAGTTGATTTACTATGGAAATATTTTATCATCATTTATCTGACTAATATTTTACAGACAGCTAAACCATACTGATAGATGAAATAAAACTAAAGAGCTAGTAAAAATAAGTGTTGCTTCTGCACAGCCATGTACCTTAAAAATTAACATTTCAGAAGCTAAAATACAAATTCCCAAGACGTAAATACTCACTTTCATGTGTAGCTGGTTATAGCAGTCTCTCTCTATATATATAAACAGTGAATAATAATTTTTAAAATAATAACCATTAACACCTATAATGAACCAAGCACTACACTGAAACTTTACCTCCAAATTTGTTTACAAAACACATCACAGAAAATGGTGCATGATCAGAAGACTCCAGGAAGATCTAGACTGATATAACAGTATTCTCTGATCTCACATAAGCTTTATGGTAAGTAAGTGGAATAACATGCTCTATAAAATCTGATTTCTTTTAAATATCAATCCCATTAGATCCATTGCCAAGTCACAAGTACTCTAATAAGACTCCTTAATCAATGCAAAACTAAACAAGCAAGTATATTTCTTATAAGCCTCTCAATACCCCAAATATTTCTTTGCACACCTTTTTATGAGCTGCTATATTCTTAAACATGACTAACACAGAGAAATTGGGTTAAATTGTGAGTATGACTACATCCCTTGGCTGCCTTATGTTTTGTTTGTAACATCCAAGCAGAATGTGTCAAATTTCATATTATCCAAGATGTGATGCAGCTAAGGGAAAATGCAAAGATGGACTATAAAATGTACTGCATTATATACAAGCAAATTCCGAACCTTCTGCAGACTTACTCAAGAATCTTAAAGATATAGCAATATTGATTTGGCAGAAGTTATCATCAATCGGTCACTCGAGTTTCCATTAATTATGATAATCCTGGGTCTTAAAGAGCAATCCCGAATGTGCTTAAATAATGTCAGTCACAGTAATAATTATGAACAGGTTGTCTAATTAAATACTCATTCTGATTCTAGTGGCCCAAAAAATCACTGTGAATAATCACCATATGCCATGTGCTTTCATATAACCCTCTTAAATCACACGTCATTTGACTTCCATTTAATTTTGAGGATTTCTTGACATCTTTCCCTCTGCTTTCCTGTAAACATTTAGACAATGTGGTTTTATATATTTTAATCTCAATATCCTATACTAGTTTAATGAATTAGATCCTAATATAGATATGGGAATAGTGATAATCTTTCGTATATTATCTGTTGAACTTCATTTCATAATTTTTTTAGTCAGACTTCTATTATGGAGCACTTCATATATGCTGCATTTTGGATTAAACCCTGAGAAATGACGGTAAGACAATCTCTGACCTAGCAAAGAATACTGTCTAGTGGAGGAAACATAAGTCCTTTGCCAGTTACCACAGACTCATTCCCACTCTCCTAGAGTGTCATCTCAGAATCCTGTCCAACATTTTTTAAGTTTCTGAAAGATGATACTTCCTAAAAGACTTTCATCTTTTCAATAATCCTATTTCTACCTAGGCACAAAGAACCTTTTCCTCTATCTTTATGTTTAATTTTTTTGGACAAGCTGATAAGACATTTCAATAAAATCAAATTTGCCAACCATTTTTGATACTTGCAAAAGTCATTTCTCACATCCAACACAAGGAAAATCAAGGCAGTATGATATTTCATTGATAAAATGTGATTCAGCGTATTTTTAAATGCATAGTGACGAATCATATTAAACAGATTTCAATTTCTGTTTAAACAGAAACTTTCTCATGCCTTAGCTGGTCTGGAAGAATTCCAAGGATGACCTCCTAGAAGTTACTAACATAGTTACCAAGAGGCTAAGTCATTTTATGTTATTTTAATTTGTGAAATAAAAAAATAATTCAAATAACCTTAGTTCTGTAAGAAAATTCTTAATAACTTGAATGGATTTTATTAACTAGTATATTTTTACACTTTAATTTCAATATTTAATAATTGAAAATAAATGGTCAGTTCACCAAATAACCTAGTCTGACAAAATTTTTTACATTGCCAGATCATAGTAGTCCTTTTCTTTACAATTAAAAAAAAGATTATTTTTTTCAAACTTGAAAGATTTAATAATACATAACAAAAACTCCCACACAAAATAACACATAAAGTATATCATAAAAGCCCAGCAAGTTAACCAGTTCAAAAAGGAAGTTTCATTTTTCTTCCCAGATCCAATATGTGTGTATGTATATAAAATTACATCTCAAAAGTAAGCTATTATATATTTTTAAAATTATTGTATACTTAGTGGAGAAAAACTTCACTATTCAGAATGTAACATCTGAACTAGAAATCCATTTACAAATTACAAAAATATTAAAATATTAGCATTCTGGAATCATTCAGGAATGGACTAGGTATTCTTAAAAGTATTATGTGTAGGCAATTTCTCTGCTCTCATTAATTTTTAACATGTGATTCATAATATGCACCATTGGAAAACAATTTTAGGACCCCATATATAATACAATTATACTTAAGAACCTAATAGTAACAATAATATTGGTAATAATGATAGTAAGAACAAAAAATTTCCTTAAAATTATCCTGTGACATAAATAACACAGGAATTTTCAAACATGTTTTGAAGAAACAAGGCCAGACGTCTAGCAAGTAGCAGAGGGCCAAAGCTTTATTCTATGGAATGCACAGAAAAGAGGGACTGAACTTTACTCTAGGCAAAGGTAAGGTAACATTACTCTGACAAAAATAATTAAATTAGTAAAACAGATCTGTGAGACTTTGATGGCCAAAATATCTCATACTCATCTGAGAGTTTCCCCAACCCTAACAGAAAAGCTACCAAAGAATGAGCATTCAAAAAATGTTTGTTAAATAATGAAAAATGAATGAGACTGTTCCACGGAAATATTTGGTAAATTGCAAACTAAAAAGTACTAACAAAATGCTTAGAAATAAATAGAAAAAATATTACCTTGTGAAAGCCAACGTATTTCCAGAACTGGTAAGTAATAGGACTTGTCAGTTCTCAAAGGGAGCCAAAGATTCCAAGAAAAGTTCTCCATTGTCTTAGTAGGGCAACAAACTTTGTTGAGAGTGGAGAGTTATGTTTTTAAAATTAGTCATCACCAATAGTGTATCATGTTTCAAACACCCTTTACCTTGGGCCAATTATAAGGAGAGTTAGACTGGGAATATAATTAATGCCGAGTTTTGCTCTGAAGGTGCACCTGTTCTTATTTTTAATCAGACAACTTGGGAAATAAATAATATTTAGGTGAAAACACATCCCACTATTCCTCATAACCAAAAGAAGGCAAATCTAATTTTTCAAGCATTTATCTTCCAGGTAAAGCTGTAAAGCTTAGAAAAAGGAGGAATGCCCAAAAGCAGAACTGACCTACTGACCTGAGCCAAAAGATAGTCAAAACCTAAATGAAGGCAAATCCAGGTAAATCTGAGTTAACATTAGAGAACTTGTTTAAGCTATATAATATAAAAATAATAATAGGAAGCTGAATGTCCTCATTGTTTCAGGACTGGATTAATCTTCTAAGACCTACTTCATGTGCCAAATTTTACTTTGTATTCTATAAACAAAGCAACTTCTGTGAGGGGCAAGGTTGTTCAGCCAGAGTCAACCCTTCACTCCCCACCACACACACACACACATAAAGAATAAAAAGCCTCAAGTGTCTTCTATATCTGCTACATGGAGCCACCAAACTAAAGGTAAAATTACAGTGTACATAAGAAATTGATATATAGCATTCCCATGCTAGTAACACCATGAGGTTTACTCTATAGAACTTAGCACAGTGAATGACTCAGTTTAGGTGTCTAATGATTTTTTGAATCAATAAATAGAATGAATGAATGGAATGGCAAAAAAGTGGCAGCAAGCCATCAAACTAATTCATACAAAATCTGTGAGCTAATATACTGTTAAGAGCATCTTAAGAAAACATCACTGAACTATAAATAAAACCTGGAGGGCAGAAAAGAAACTGATTAAAGGAATTATTCAGTCACTAGTGTACTTCAAACAGGTTCTTAGAAAAAAGCATGCTCATACACCTTAATGTTTAAAGATAAATATGATACATGTGACAAAAGATGAGATTCTGATCATTAGAAAGAATTTCACCAATTCCAGGGACAACTAAACAGCTAAAAATATAAATAGTTTCAAAACAGGTTTACTAAAATTTGTGAATGGTAAATCCTCAGAGGTTTGCTCAGCTCAATGTCAAGACATGTTCTAGCAAAAAATTGTCTTTTTTTGGCTCATGGCTGAGAAGAGCTGCCTGAATGATAGAGGAATGGAGGTCTGAGCCAGTATGGGCCTCTTCAGATTCTTCAGACAAATGACAGCAGAGACCACGAATGCTTGCAAGATACCTAACAGAATATCCTACTCTATTTGACAGTGAATTTATAGACATAGTGTTTAGTGGTACACAGCAAATGCTACAAAAGTCTATTTTAAGAAGTAATTGAAAAGCAACTGTTTCAGAAGCAACTGAGGCACAATCTTCATTAACCTCAAACTATCTTATTGTTATTTTTTTGCTCCCAAGGAGATCTTTTTACATTTTTGAATTTGTATCACTTGATATCACTACTTTCATTTCTGACATCCTTGCCTAGTAACATCTGAGTAGTATCAAAGTAACACTGATAAAAAGAAAAGGAAAAAAAAAGAGTTTCATAAACTGTTATGGGCTAAGGCAGTCATTTCTTGCTTAGAAATGGAGTTGTGTTTCAATATGTTATACTGTTTGATTAAAGATTATTATCATTAGAAAATTAATGAATTATTTTTTGGTTGCCCACTTAGTCGTCCTCAGCTTTCGTCTGTGGTTGTGTTCTCACTACAAGTTTTGCAAAGCAAATTTTTAACATACCTGGGAAAATATTGAATAATGTCAAGGTTGGACAACTCATATATTATAGGAAGATAAACTCTTTTACAAAGGGTGGTTGCAGAGACAGAATAGTGGTATAATCTACTAACGATGGTGCCTAAGAGAACATGTCATGATTCAGGCATCAATTTTTGGCATTTACATTTTTTGGTTTATCAAGTAATGTTTGACATTTTCTAGCAAGTTGGAGTATTTTGCTTACAAACTACCCTTATTTGAAAAGGGAATTAATAGGCTAATTTTCCCTGAAATATTTCTAAATATGAGAAATGATGGCTTTGCGTTATTGTTAAGCTCCAGCTTCAGTAAGCATTTTCTTCTTAGAAAATGTCTGATCCTGTCAATTTATAGGTTGGTTTTGAAATTTCTAAAGAAATGTAGAAAGACCTTGACACAATGCAAACCTGAACACTGTCCTCTAAAGAAGTACTTTATTCCAAAGGGAATGCCCATTTATCTTTTATCTCTAGGTTTAAAGTGTACAAAACCTCAAACACTTAGTATCTTTCTGAATCTGAACAAAATGACTTTGCTTTAAAAAGAATCCATTAAGAACATGCATGAGATTTTCAATCTGCATCTGTGTTTTAAATTAAGAATATTCATATGGAAAAAAGGTGAGGTAATTTGACTAAAACAAACCGCCTTCATATATACCTGAATATAAGAAATATACGAGATTAAAAATGAATACAAATGGATCATGTTTGTTTTCCCATCCCTTTCAAAAGTTATCTTAGTGAAAGCTGATCTTTCATTTGAAGCAGTAAATGAAGCTAGTTTACATTTCCTGAGACTCAAATAACACACATTGATAATATTCGAGCTCTTCAAAAGCTTCCATTTCACAAACAACTGTGAAGGCAAAAGTTTGATTTATATAAAAGAACTATTTATATAAACAAAACTAAAAGTATGAATATATTATTCTTCACTGTTGCAGTTTTATACTCACATATGTATTTGTCCCATAAAACTTCTAAATCAGTTTATATACTATAATAACTAACAAATGAATGCCCTGCATTCATTCTTCCTTCTGACTGATGCCCTTAACAGGGGACTAGAGCATCAACAGTGTATTTTGTAAAAAGCACAGAATGAGTCTTAAAATGAGAGAAAATATAAATAGAATAGTTAATATTAGTCTCAGTGAAAGCTAATTGACTGTGCTAGTATAACAAGCACAGTTCCTGTTTTAACTGATACTCCTTGCTAGAAATTTTAATACCTCTTCAGTTACTACTGGTTAGTAGTACTAGGTGGTTAGTTAGTTACTGGTTAGAATCCAAGTCTCGAGCCCCCTTCTTAGCAGTGATACCCTTTTTGGATTATCCTAATTTATACACTCTCTGAGTTTTAGTCTAATCCTCGATGCATTGGGGATAAGCACATTAGGATTCCTCCTGCATTTACTCAGAGTTCAGAAATAGCTTGTGAGACACTTTTCTTCAACAGCATTAGCTGCTATTCTCATAGCCCATCTTTTGACTTTCCTCATCTTTGTTATGGGCCCATTAGCCACCAAACTGCTCTGACCACTAATGGTAGGGGAAAAGCAACTCTTTCTCAAAAATCGGGAGTTACAGTTCCCCAATTCCTCTCAAAGGGGGAGAATGCTTTCCTATTTTTTTAAGTCTATGTTTTTAACAGAAAAAAAAAAAATTGCTTCCATGGAAGAAAGGAAGAAAGGATGAAGGCAAACACACTCAAAGAAGTCCATTTGGAAGACTGTGACCCCAAGAGACCCAAGCAGGCACTCCTTCTACTTTCCCTCCTAGTTTTTCAACATAACTGTCATTGTTAAGCTACCGAACAGAATAAAAAAAGACCACAGACTCTTGGGACTAGCCCGCAGAAGACTTTAAATCATTCACATTCACTATGTGTTGGCAATTAGAAAATTAAACATCAGCTACTGGTTGAAAATATTTGGATTACTTTCTGATTTGTGGATTGCTAAGGAGTAGAATATAACATGTGAACTTTGATTATAATAGACAAATACAACTATTTGAAAAAGCAGGAGTATAAATTCATACATTTATTTGATATTCAATATTATTAAGTTAAGATTCTCTAATGAATATTTATCTTCCAAATGGTCTCTCTCTAATTCCATAGCTCTCCTGGGCAAACATATTTTAATATTGGTGAATGATGCACAATCAGTACCAATATACCAACAATTGCCAGAAAACACATTAAATACCTTTGAAAAGTAAGTGAACTACTTTTTCTCTACAGACATTAAGTCAAGAATGGACTTAAGAAATTAATAGCTGAACAAGTAAAATGTTAACCAGAACCAAAAAATTTCCATGCTACTTTTCTATTTTCCCCTCTCTGAATAGCCAAAAGAATGTGTGTATTATTTTTGAGAATGATTAAGCATTATATCTTTAGGTGTAATCTTGCAAAGACATTGAACTCAATAAACTTTCTATTTGTTTTGCCAATAATTTTAACTTCTTTTTGAATCAAAATAAAATAGTTTAAAAACTTTCTTTCTGCCCCTTTGAAGAAAAAAACAATAGGATTTCATATGACTGCCATCAATAGCACATTATAACTTGAGCCATCCAATAAAGTTGTCACCAACAGTCAACTATGATAAAATAACATCAAGTAAAAAGACTAGTTTGCCCCATGAATTATATCCTTAGCCCTGAGCTGAGGAAGTTGCTTCTAATGATCTTGACACTTCTGTTTGATGAATGGAACATTATCTAAGGCTTATGTTCTTATAGAATAGTCCACGTTGCCAGTATAGATAAGAATTGATTTGGTGAGACAGAGTCTACAAACAAAGTTTATAGAAATTATTTTGCAATCTATACATAATGGATATAAATCTAAGGTGTCAATATGGATTGCTGGCGTTGGAAATGTTAGTGCATTCTATACAAAAAATCAATGCACCTTTCTAATGGGGCATTCATTTTCTAGATCCTTGATGCCTATTCACATTTGTATTTTGGTTCATACATTTACAAAACCCTGAAAGTTATAGAGCTTAGTAAGTCAGTAAGATTGTCCAATTTTTCAACTGATAAGGTTGAGTCAGATAATGAAATACCTTTCTTAGAGTCTGAATTTCTTCCTACTCTTCCAATACCCCCACCTCCTTACGTTATATCATACTCTCTGTAAATGACCATACCTATAAAATAATAAACTTATTAGTTTGTTAGGGAACCAAATTATCACAAAAGTTTTATATTCCATGTAGTGTTCAGAATGTAAAAACTGATGACTGCTGTATCAGAAACTGGTTCCGAAAACACACACACACACACACACACACACACACACACACACACACCCTGAGCTTTTACTAACAGTTAAGCAGACAAAGCAAGTGTACTGGCTTATATCAGAACAAGGGCTTTATTAAGAATGCTATGTAATTCTGGGCTTCTTTATTGTTATTACATTGAAAGTAGAATGTCATAGGTAATCTCCCTAGTAAATTGGTATTGTATTTCAATGCTTGAAACTTGGTGTCTAAAAACAGTAAAAGCACTGTTTTGAGATTAGAGGCAAAAGAGGTCAGCTTTCTGAATTTCTTTACTCCTGACATGAGCCTTACTTCTAGTTTTCTATTTTAGGCTCAACTCTAGTGAGGCCCAGGCCATGAATTCATAGGTAAGCTTTTGTGCATATCACAACAGTATGAGTTACTGCTGACATAGCTCTCACTCTTATTCTTTCCAGTATTTCTTTCATTCTTTTGCTGATGGCATTATTAAAAATAGTGCTGGTACAGCCTTAAAGCCACTTAATAGCCTCTCTTTTTTATGTGGTTAATTTACACATAAAACTTTTTTTGAAAAGAAGATATCAATAGAACATAGAGGAAAAACCTGTTTAGGATTTCTTCTTATAGGTTTTGTGAATTTAGTATATTGGGCTTTCTACAAACTATATAAAGAGCACTACTAAAAAGCAAACACAATCAAAGATCAGGAAAGCATTTTTAATCTTTACAATCTGAACATAAAGAGACATCATAATAAGGCTTGTTCCTCTTCATTACTAATGTCTAATTAATTATGACGTAGCTTATTATTCATTTCTTAATCTGATATAGGGTGACCCTTCTGTGTCACTGTAATTATATCATCATTAATTCTCATTTCTTAATTGTGAAATATGAATTTATAAGAAACAACATCTTAAATCTTGATGACCCTACCACTCCAAATTTTAGCACTTCATGTGAATGGCCTACATTTTATTAAGAACAAAGTCTCAGTTGTGTTTTTTATACTGTATATTCATTTTAAACGCCTCTTACAAAAATATTCTGCAGAAGGCCTATCTTTATAACTTAACTGATAAAAACGATGAAGGAATACCAAAAAGTATTAGACAAAATCCAGAATAAGGACACTGAAAATTAGGATATATTGCTGTGTTAAAACCATCAAAAAGTTGTCAGTTTTCAACCCATCTATAATTCTATTGATTACTTTTTAATAATTTTTCATAATGATGAATAGAAAGGATTTTATAAGTAGCTGAATAAGCTTTAAAAAAGCTTAGCTATATGAGTAATGTGTAATTTTAATAAAGACATCTTTTAATATTGAAACATAATGAAATTATAAATCAGTAATAATCTACAGTATAATGAATATTAAATTAAAATTTTAGACAAAGTTAGTTGTAAGCCATCTTAAAACCAAAAGATACTTTTGGAAATGTTTCAATATCTTTAAATATTTACGTTTTAAAATTTCACATATGTTAAAGAATACTTCAAATAATACTGTGTGGTATTCATTATTTTTTTTCTTCAAAAATTTTAAAGCCAGTTTTAATTAATTTCAATGCTGTAAGAAACAGTACAAGCAATATTTTTAAATTCATCATAAATACATATCTAGATACATATATCTAATTAAACTCATCTCATATATTTATACAAGTGAACCACATAAAATATGGGCAAAACTGCATAAAGGGAGCAGATGTGGCTCAGGTGGCTGAGCATCTGCTTTCCACATGGGAAGTCCCAGGTTTGGTCCCTGGTGCCTCCTACAAACAAAAAACAAACAACAAGCAAACGAATGAGAGAACCATCTCAGGGGAGCTGATGTGGCTCAGTGGTTGAGTGGTTGAGTGCTGGCTTCCCACGTACGATGTCTGGGGTTCAATCCCCCACCCCAGTATCTCACACACACACACACACACACACACACATACACACACAAAGATGGAAACATATGGAAGTGGTGATAGTTTTATAATGTTTCCTCTGCAAGTTATGTAAGTTCACATATTTTACTTAGCAGGGATTCGTTGAATTTATGGTAGAAAAGTTGCATCATTAACTTATAGATACATTCATATTTCACCTTGGTTTGCTCTTAAATCATTCTTGGAATAATGCAATTAGATAAACACTTAATATTAATAATTTAGAACATCAAAAAGTATTCAAAATTATATCTCCTGTGCAATATCATAGGAAATGTGAAATGTGAGCTTTTGAAAATTGATAAAATGTTAGTACTTTGCAGTTTTTACATAGGACTACTTAAACAAAATTTGAGTTCCAAAAACACATTTACCCTGGGTTCTTTTTAATAATAACATATTCACTTATTTATTAATGCAATCTTATATCAAGTTTAAAACATACAAAAATACATATAACATCCATACCCTCCCTCTATTTTTTCTTCTGGAATGTTCTAGCACATCATTGCTTAAGGGAAAACAAACCCTACTTCAGGTTCAGATGTACAATATGTTACTAGAATATGCATATAATGCCAACAGATTGTCACAAATTTTTAATAACCTCTTATTAAGTCATTTAACTCTAAGTTAAATATGTCTACAACAATAAGGCATCAAATAATTTTGCTAGTTTTCATGCTTCATCACATATAAAAAGTTTTCATTTTTCTGTTATTGAAATATCTTGTACATTTAAAATATTATTTACTAATTACTGCTACCTTCTCTGTGTAAAGTATAATCTTGTTATTATCAAATATGACAATCTAAAATATTTCCATAAGTTGCAGCATTTTGAAATCAATGTATTATTTAGTTCCTATTATATAAGATAACTCTTTCAGAATACTATTGTTTAAGTTTTGGGTTAGTTTTTTTTATTGGACCTCTGATTTTTTCACACATCAGTTGGTATTTTTCAGGCACCTCTAATGATAACAGAAGACAACTGTAACGGCAGATCAACCTTTCACTAGGAGTTCCAAATAATTAAAGAAAAGTGCACTTACCATGTTCCAGCCAGGGTAGAGGTAGTCTGTACCAACAAATTCAAAATAGTGAGCAAAACCTTCCTTCAGCCACACGTCTTCCCACCACACAGGAGTCACAAGATCACCAAACCACTGTAGTGACAAAATGAATGAGCATTGAAAATAATTAAATCTATACTGGGATTATTTTATCTAAAATTAAAGGTATTAAACTTAGATGATCATAACTGGAATTCATTCCCCAATTGACTTCGTAACCTTATTAAGATATGTTGTGACAAGACTCTATTGATTCATTCAACTACTTGTTTTTTTATAAATGTATTCAGAGAAGAACAAGAGAAATGATCAAGGAACACAAAAAGAATATTTAGCCTCAAGAAGAAAGACTTTCGGGAGAAAAAAATGGATGACATCCATCTTCAAATATGCAAAGGCCTATTATGTGGAAGAGGAAAAGTCTTGTCTCTTGTGGCCTCAAAAGGGACAAACCTGGACCAATGGATGAAAGTTAGAGTTGGTAGATGTCTGCTGATAACAGAATGAGATGGCTGAAGATGGAAATTACTGCCTCGGGAGACAGTGAGCACAGATAGCTCTATCACAGGAAGAACTGGAACATCACCTTCTACTGGCAGAGGAAATTTAGAGAAGACATCAGCTGATTGTTGGAACTAAGATCTTTTAAGATACTCCATACCTGACTGTCCATGACCCTATGATAACAAGGGATTGGGCCATTAAAAAAATCTCTAAAGCCCTTCATGAAAAATAATGTAGATTTTAATTGGTGCTTTGATTAAATCATGATGCATTACTCTGAAACCCTAGTTTTGTTCAGCAAAAGGTTAAAGAAAATTTTTTTCATCCAAAATATACATTACATGCCAGGAGCTAACCTAAAGACTTAGGACTCGATGAAAAGTCAGATAATGTACCTTTGCAGTCAGCAGATATTTTATTGTGGTGACAGGACACTGAAGGGAGATAGACAATTAAAAAAGCAATAATTAAATGAACAATACAATTTCAAATCATAATAAAGTGTGATAGAATATGATTGGAAGAGGGAGTCACTTAAGATTGTAAAAGCAATCTAAGCAAGGTGACCTCTGAACCCAGACTTTAATGATAAGTAGGAGGGAGCCATGAGAAAGCCTTGGTCAAGAGGATTCCAGACAAATGTAACCATTAGTGCAAGGGCACTTAGGTGGGAGTGAGCTGCTTAAGAAACAGAAGGAAGACCAATGAGGCTGGAATGTAGTTGGTCATCGGGGAGAGTGGCAATGGGTCCAGAGGGACAGACAAGTGCCAGATCTTGCACAGCTTTAGGAGCCATGGTAAAGACTTTGGTAACTGAGAGTTTCAGTATCACTTGCCCAAGAGAATCTCTAATTGAAATATAAACAAGCTAGCTCTGAATTCGGTGGTGATCACAAAACATGAAATTAAAAATATATTTCTATTCTTTATCAAATTTGCATGTTTCACCTTTAAATTAAAAGTCTGCCTTAAGAATTATCACAGTAATCATGTGGTGAAGAACAGTAACATTGAAAGCAGTTTGGCAATGATAGTGGAGATTATTATAGGTGTTTCTCTTAGTTTCTAGTTCATTCTGTTATAAGAAATGCCACTTGTGGTCACATAGTAGCACCACTAAGCTATAGCAAAGAAGTAACAGAACTTGGAACAAATGAAATCCAGTTCTATGAACAATTATAATATTATCAGTAAGGTTTTATTTCAGCAGGACTATCCATCAACATGTCATTTATAGGAACATTCAAAAAAGAAACTGCTTTTGCCTCAAAGAATTGCAGGTTTACATGAAAAACCAATCTCTTTAGCACAGAAAAGGGATCCTGGTGACCCCTGCAATGGATCCTTTAAATATCTGAGGTCAGGAACACATGCCTGACCTGGCCAGCATGATGGATGCAGACATCTCTCCATCACAGGCTCACTGTAAAAGGCTGACATTTAGGTAAATGGTCATGGTCTGTACCAATTTATCATTAAGTCAGTATTCATTGATTAGCATTTAGAAGTTCACCTTCCCTTACTGACAGCATTTCCTACATCATTCTTCCTTAAGTTTTTCTAGCTTTGTAAAAAAGTTTTGGGTTTATAAAAAATTCAAGTCATATCGTATCACTATGATATTTCTGGTGTTTTAAGCTAAAAACTACACATAGTAATTGGTAACCAGGAGAGGTGTTGATTTTTACAAGCATGAAAATTTATTTTCCTTTTTTTTCAATAAAAATCAAGATTCAAATAAGCATATTAAAGTCTCTGCAATAGTCTAGTCATTGTAAGAAAGTGCATAAAATCAAAATGAAATTAATTTTATCTAAACTTCACTACAAAGTTAACTAATTTACATATGAATTTTTAAACATGCCAAGAAAAAAATATCAATCATTTGAGAACAAAGAGTCTATGGCTAAGTAAGTGAAAGACTTCCTAAGTGTCTGTGTGATGGGAAAAGGGGAATAACAAATTGATTTCAGCAAAAGCAAATTTTGACACATACACAGAACTCAGCTCCATCTTGCAGCAACACAATAAATCTTTGCCATCACTGCACTTACCATATATATATACACCAATAATCAAAAGAAAATAAAGTAAGGGTGACAAAGAATAGTGACTGGATAGGGTCTCCAAAGAGGCTACTGGGTAGCAGTGCCATCTCACTCCCCAACTAAACTGAATGACAGTTGCTTATTAAATATGATCAGTGTGTTTATTTTTGTTTGTGCTGTCATCCCAGAACAAAACAACACATCTTCTAGAAAGAAATATTCAGTACTATATATAATCAAATTTTAATTGGGAGAATAATTGAGCCCCTAATATAAGTATCTGATATCATTCTATAGTCTCAATAGTTTGTACATTATACTTACACCTGATCCTTTTTCTCATACCTGGTGACATATTTCATGAACAATGACCATGGTGACATCCAGCAAATAAGAAATAGATGAAACACTGGGATCCAGTAGTATTCTTTGTTCCACAAAAATACTTAGTCCCCAGTTCTCCATAGCAGCATACGGATGCTTAGGCACAGCTAAAAGATCTAGAAATAGAATAAAACAGTTCCAAAGGCTTTAACAAAGATACCAGATTCTAAATCCATAACCAAAAAAAAAAAAATTTTTTTTTCAGAAATCCTAATTAGAAGGAATGTTTGCTCTTTCCTGGCATTTTTTTTTTCTAAATTAAACTACCCGCTATTTCTACATGACAGCAGAAATATAGGCTATCGCTGTAAATGCTGGTCCTATCCATTCATCACAGTATAGTTTCAGGCCCACTGCTATAGGTAGCTGGAAGTATTGGCCCCCACCAGTATTGATGGGCCCATGCTAATAAGATTCAGAAAGTCAAGGAAACTAAATGCAGCAGAATCCACAGAATGGAAGGTGTTGTGTCTTCTAATAAAAACATATTCAGCTCAATGCAGTAAATATTATACTCTTACTTTTACCTCAATATTTGCCAAGAGGAAACATTTTAAATCAGTTTAAAAATGTGATATGTTATTTTCTAATTGCTTAAATTCCAATTAATTTTTTATTTCTGTTTTTAAAAAACATGTAAATATAGCTTATAGAGAAAAATATAGTAGTGCATATAGTGGCAAAAGGACTATTGAGGAAAACTACAGGCTTTGGTTCTGGTCCTGCCTCCACCATTACCTCAATTTGTGATATTGATAAATCACTTTGTTTCTTGAGACCACAATTCCCTCACTTACAATATAAGGTTATTGGCCTTAATTATCTCAAAAATCCCTTCCAGCCCCAAAAATCTATGATTCAATGATTCTAAGATTTATGCTTACTTTAAAGAGTCATGGAGGTCATATCAACTTCTGGTTAAAGTAACACAATAAGTTCTTGCTTTGATGTATTCCGTCTGCTTTAAACATATAGCAATGGTAAATAAAATAATAGAATAGAAAACTAAAAAACACCTCCAGGCTTGAAAATAAACCTCTCCCTGGACCAGAAAGGGTACAGAAATGTGAAGTGGTGATTGCATGTAAAGTCAGAGGCCTGCTGGGTTCTGGCTCCCGAAACAAGCAGTGACAACTGGGAATTGGCTCTGGCAGGATTCATGGAGCCAAGGGGACCCAAGCCAAGCTGACTGCTTGATGCCAGGTGTTGAGATAGGGAACTCACACTCATGAAAAAAAGCTGAAAACACCTGATGCCCATTGCTTCCTGGGAAAGGGAGCAAGTGGCAGGGTAGGGATTTGAACCCAGGCAGCTTGGTTCCAGAGCCTGTGCTCTTAATCACAGTGCAATATTGTTCATGGTCTCTGCCCCAGAAGTTTCACTTCTCAGCATAAACCCTAGAGTAACTCTGTGGATGCCAAAGGATACTATACAAGAATGATTACTGCAGCACCATTTGCAAGAGTGGAAAAGGAAAACAAGATGTCTTTCACCAGGATAATGGACTGAAAAACTGTGAAACCACCATATAATGGAAACTACACAGTAATTGAAATAAAAGGTCTCGCCACTAGGTTCTAGTGCTACATGCATCAGCATGGATAATCTGAAAACTATAATGTTGAGGAAACAACTAAAGAGTGATTTGATCCATACCATATACTATGGAAAACAAGTAGAATAATACTGTTAAGGATTGACTTGTGTCTCCCAAAAAGACATGTTCAAGCCCTAAGCCCTGATTCTGGGAAGGTGAATTTATATGGAAATAGGAGTTTTGAAGATGTTATTAGTCAAGATGAGGCCAAACTGGGTTAGGGTGGGCCCTCATCCAATATGCTTGGTATCCTAACAAGGAGAGGAAATTTGGACACTGAAAGAAAGAGAGAGAGTGATACGGCCATGTGACAGAGGTAGAGATTGAGTTATGCCTCCACAACCCAAGGAACACCATGGGTTGCAGGTGACCCACCACAAGCCAGGAGGAGGAAGCATGGCCTTTAAGAGGAAGTACGGCAATACCGGCATCTTGATTTTGGACTTAAAGCCTCCAGAACCGTGAGATAATAAATTTCTGTTGTTTAAGCCAAGTAGTCTGTGGTAATTTGTTACAGCAGCCCCAGCAAACAAAAACAAATACCTTATGTTGTAAATGGATACTTACACATGCAAACACACAGGCAGATAGTCTGGTGAAAACACACCCACAGACAAACACATCTAGAAATGATAAACACCAAATTATGATTGCTTCAGGGAAGCAATGAGGGGAAAGGGATGAAGGACAGTCACACAAGGGATTTTAAAAGTATCTTTTAGGGGGATGGATGTGGCTCAGATGGTTGGGCATCTGTCTCCCATATGGAGGGACCTGGGTTCGATCCCTGGGACCTCCCAGTAAAAAAAAAATTTTTTTAAGTATCTTTTAATGTTAAGTTTTGTTAAATCTGGGTGATGGAACCAGGTTGTACGGTCATGGCAGATAGCTCCGGAGTTTGGTGCCTTGCCAGTGGGCCCAGCTTTGGAGTTTGTGGTCCCGAGTGTGACAGAGTTGGACTCAGATGTAACTTCTCTACACATGCCTCTTCTGTCCCTTTTATTTGAACCTATACTTGGTGTTGGAGTTGGTAGGTGTATGCCCAAGAGACTTTAACCTCTGAGCTGTCCGTGTGCCAGCTGGGTCCTAAGCTTTAGCAGAGTTGCTACACCAGCTCTCCAGTTCATTGGACTCACCCAGGACAACTAACAAGGAGGTGAGAATGAACAACCACCACACCAAAGAACCAAGAGAGTCTACAACTGCAAGCAAGAAAGTCCCATCCATCAGCCATATGGGATCAAAGGCCCCTCTCAATTAAAGGTGGAGTGGGTAACACCATCCCAGAAGCCTCAGGATTGGAGAATAAAATATGGACTAGAGTAGACTTACTGGTATTCTACTATAGACTTATTGGGATTCTATCAATGGAAGAAATTATATCATTGATGTGAAGACAGTGGCCACTGGAGGTGCTGCAGTCAGGGAAAGGTAAAAAGAGGTGCAATATGGGGGCATTATCAGAACTTGAAACTGACCTGAGTGATATCACAATGACAGATACAGGCCATTATATATCTTGCCATAACCTACAGAATTGAGTGGGAGAGAGTGTAAACTACAATGTAAACTGCAATCCATACTTAGTGGCAATGCCCCAGGATGCGTTTATCAATTGCAATGAATGTGCCACACTAATGAAGGATGTTGTTTATGTGGGAGGGTGTGGGAGGTGTGGGGAACGGGGCATATGGGAATCCCTATATTTTTTGTGTAACATTTATGTAATCAAAGTATCTTTTAAAAAATTATATGTATATGTGTGTGTGTGTATATATATGTATATATAAAAGAAAACAGATAAAAACACAGATATATGGCTACCTAGTTAGAATAATACAAAAAATGTGGCAAAATGTTAAAATTGGTGGATCTGGGTACTGGGGTGGGGTGGAGTGGTGGTGGTAGGCTGGAGTTCTCTGTATGACTTTTGTATTATTTTTGTAATTGTTCTGTAAGTTTGAAATTATCTCAAAATAAAGTTTTAAAAATCTGGGTGATGGGTACATTAGTATTAGTTGTGATACTACTGATTTCTTTTCTGTATTGTTTAAGTAATTAATATACTCATAAGAAAGAGAATAAAAGGTTTTATTATATTATAGCCAAGAGTTTTATAATATGGTCAATTTTTGTTTATTCATGACTTCAACAAATATCTTTTGAACATTTTGTGTGTTCTTAAGTAAGAAATATATATTAAAATAAGTCAACTATGGCCCCAATCTTCCACTAGACTTTAGACTAAGAATGGGGACATGTCAGTTATAATGCAAGAAGGAAAATAAGGGCACATAAGTAAAGATTTAAAAGCACTAAGAGAGAAAAAGAGAGAGAACAAAGCTGGTTGGGGAGTTTCTTGAAAAAGACAGGATTTGAGTAAGACTTCAAAATATAAATAGGATCTCAATAGGCAGATGGAGGTAACATATACATTCCCTTACAAGCAAGTATTTATTGAGCACTGTTTTTGTATGAGGCATTATTCAGTCCTTCAAGCTCCCTACTGCCATGGTGCTTATATTCATATGTGGGTGTGTGTAGGAGGAAGGTATATTAACAAGTAGCGAGTGAATCAAATAAACTTAGCAAATGATAAGTGCTACAAAGAAAACATAATAGAGGAAGATAGTGGTATTGGTGAGTGGGTGCAGCGTGGTCAGGGCCGCCCCTATGAGGCAATCACATTTCAGTTGAAATTTAATGATGATAGAAGCCAGCTATTCAAATATCCGTGGAAGTATGTTCTAGGATGAGGAAACCAAGTTCAAAAACCCTGAAATGAGAATGAGCCTCATATGTTGGACAAACAAAAAAAGGATCAGTGTGTCTGAAGCATATAAAGGAAAGGAACACAAATCAGAGAATTGGCACAAATTGAAAGTGTATAACAAATAGACATTCTTCTACTTAAGATTTTAAAATAAAAACTTGCCTAAATATGAAATAGGTAACATAACAGCAATGCATCAACTCTGCCTGCCACCAGCAGAGGGCAACAGTAGTCACATGGTTGATGTCATTCGCTTATAGGAACCTGTGGATTAGAACAATCCTTTGGAACTTAGCCTATTATAAAGCAGTGGCACTTCTGTATTATGCAGTCCTCCAAGAGCACAGAGTAGTCAGGTTCCCAAGACAAAGTGAGCACATCAGGCCACATAACGGGATTTGGATTGGTTCAATGATACAGAGAGAAGATTCCAGACACAGGTGCCTGAAGCCAAGTCTAGGAGTTTGGAATAAAGAGGAAGGTACACTTAGGAGGCAGACATCAGACAGCAAAACTCTGGCAAGCAGCATAAGTAGGCACAGCTTGGTTGCAATGATTGCAGACAATGATGACCAAAGCAAGCAGCTTTGGTATTCAGAGATGTGAGGGCACAAAGTCAGGCCTGAGTAATGAGACTATGCATCAACCCTGCCAGACCCTTTAAAATGGAGCCAGGATTCAGGTAAAGTGATTGAGGGACAGAGGAGAACACAGAGGTGCCCAGAGTAGGGGGAAGACTCTAAGACACAGATGGGATTTCCTATAGACATGGGAGATCCATGTCTGTAGATGGCAGAGAAAAAAGAAGAAAGACTAAACTATACAAGTGTAGGTGATGCCACTACATATATAATAACCTGTTAGCAAAGCACTGAAGAAACTTTTACTTTGTTCAAGCTGTGGAGAAGTAGTTTGTGCCTCTGCTCTGCTCATTCATAACTTGAGGAATCTCATGTGAAAGTGTGATCATTTAGGAACAACTCTGTGAAAAATATATTCATATAATGATGTGTACACAAATCTTCATAGCAGTTTTATTTGTAATAGTTCCCAAACTGGAAACAACCCAAAATGTTCATCAACAGGTGAATAGGTAAAATGTGGTAGATTTCTACAATAAAGTTCTACTCAACAATATAAAGAAATGAACTATTAATATATGCAACAATATACATAAATGTCAAAATGGTTATACTGAGCAAAAAACAAATTTTAAAGTATAAACTTTGGGGAGTTAATTCTTAATTGGTACAGAATTTGCTTGGAATGATGGAAAAGTTTTTGTAAGGAATGGTGGTGATGGTAGCACAACATAATGAATGTAATTAACACTGCTGAATTATATATTTGACTGTGGCTATAAAGACAAATTTTAGGTTATATATATGCTACAAGAATACAATTTAAAAACAACATAGGACTGTATAACACAAACTGATCTCTTATGTCAACTATGGACTATAGTTAATAGTACAATTACAATAATATTGTTTCATCATTTTTTAAAAAAAGGTACCTCACTGTATTAGTCAGCCAAAGGGGTGCAGATGCAAAGTACCAGAAATCTTTCGGTTTTTTATAAAGGGTATTTATTTGGGGTAGAAGCTTACAGTTACCAGGCCATAAAGCATAAGTTACTTCCCTCCCCAAAGTCTGTTGCCATATGTTGGAGCAAGATGGCAGGAGATGTCTGCAACAGTACAGACTTCCTTCTTCTGCTGCTTAAGGACCCGTGGTCCCAGCTCCTTCCATTCTCAGCTATAGGCTGACATAAGGCTCGTCTCTCTCCCTGGGACTCATTTCTCCCTGGGCTCAGCTGCAGCTGTAAGCTATTAGGCACATCTTTCTTCCCAGAGCCTCTGCTGTGTCTACGGAGCTGTCTCTATTCCTCTGTGTTCTTCTCCTGTGTGTTTACTTCCCAGAGCTCCAGCTCAAAAACTCCAGCATCAAAACTCCAACTTACTCCTCTGCTTTGCTGTGTAGTTTTCTCTGTGAGTTCCCACTCACCAAGGGGGCAGGGAATCAAAGTCCTACTGATGTGGCCCAATCAAGGCCCAATCAAGGCCTTAATCATTATTTAATCAAGTAAAAGTGAAACTTCTGAATCTAACATAATCTAATATGCCTGGAGGGACAGATCAGTTTACAAACATAATCCAATATCTATTTTTGGAGTTCATAAACATACCAAATGGCCACACTCACTAATGCAAAGTGTTAAAAGTATGTGTGGGGGGTGTATCTGGGAGTGTATTTTCTGCATGGTTTTTATGTAAACCTACAACTTTTCTAATAAAAAATTAGAAAATAAAAATAGTGTATACTCTATGATTACATTTATATGAAATTCTAGAAAATGCAAACTAATCCATAGTGACAGAAAGCAGATCAGTGGCTGCCTGAAGATGAGGATGGGTAGGTATTACAAGAGATGGATATGTTCACTATCTTGATTGTGATGATCATTTCACAGGTGTACACTTATGTCAAAATTTACCAAATTGTACAATTTAAATATAGGCGGTTTATTATATGTCATTATAATGCAATAAATCTGTTTAAAAAATACCTGAGGCAAGAACTAAAATATTCTTTTCCTTCATTTTCAAGAAGATATTTATATCCAATGAATTAAATTAATTTTTGCAAAATAAATTTGTCACAAAACTATGTTCATTAAAATGTGCAACCATGACTCTTTTACTATGCCTTGAAAACAGAAGAAAACTCAAATATTTAGAATCTAATTTACCTGGAAATTCAAAGAAAATACTGGATAAAATTATGCATAGTAATCTGCTTCCTAACATTTAAGCACTACAGTCTGAAAACCTATAAGCAGACAGGAAATGTTAATATAACACTAGTAAATGTGACAAATTACCATAAAAATCTAACTCCTTCTACATGCTCCCTTTCCACTTGCCCTCAACCTATTTCAATTTGCTTTCTACCCTTAACACTGAATTGAAAAGGCTCTGACTAATTAAGGTCACCAAATCTCACAGATATTTCTCTGTCCTCAACTGTTTTGGTAGCACTGAAAATTATCATACTGTTGATTTATTGTCTGTGATAATAGGATATCTATGTATACATGTTTTTCCCCACTTCTCAGATTAGTCCTTGTTATTTTGTTTATTTATTTTGTTTTTTACTTTCTTGTCATCTTCTGACTTTTGAAAATCAAAGTGGGGGAAACCATGTATACATGTTTCCAGAATTTCTGTCTGTGGCTTCTGTTTTTTGTTTGTTTGTTTGTTTCTTTTACTCTACAACTTGTTTTACTTGAGTGCTTTCATCCAAAGTCATGACTCACATGCTCAGAAAGCTCTCTTTGAGCTCTAGATGAAAATATCTAAACACTTGGTGGTTGAGTGTTATTTCAAAGGCCTCCCAGATGAACTACCCTTCCAGAGCAGATCCATCCCATTTAATCAGGCATAAACCATAAGAAAGCGTTACAGCTTTTACTTTTGTACTCTGGGAAAGCCAGTCTCCATGAAAGAAATCCCACTAACCTGAGGAACCCAAAAACTGTGTAGAAAGGTCTGAAGAATCACCAAACAGAATCTAATAGTATCTACATATCAAAATTCAGTCACCAGCTCTAGTGGCAGTCACCATAATTATGCTTGTGACACACAACCTCTTAAACTAGAAATACACTCTAATATACTCTACATTATTAAATAACCACCAGCAAAAACCATGCGCAATATCAGACTTCCTCTCTGCCACAGTCAGATTCTGAGCTCACAGATCATTACCATTTCTCAGTCCAGAATAAGATATATTTGCTCTGGCCTTGGGCTTACCCAAGCCCTGGCTCCAGCGTGAGAGGGTCAGGTATCCTCCGGCTGATATTCTCTGCTGCATGATTATGCTCCCACAACCATCTCAGACACCTCATTTCAGATGACCTCAGATACTTGCCTTTTGTCCTGCTCTCCCTTACACGTTCCCTTTAGCCATGCCAGACTCCCTAGAGTCCTGAGTCTTCCTCAGCTATATTTCTTCACCAGCCAATTTCTTCCTCTCAGCTGTCCACACCCAATCTTATCAAATCATCCATTTATAAGTGTCATCTATTTGTTTTACTAACCACTTTGATACTAGTAAGAGAGTCCATGGTAAGATTAGAACCCCAATACCCCATTCATTCATTCATTCATTCATCCATTCGACAAAGTTTATTGAGTAGTTACTCTGTTCCAGGATCTACGAATATAACAGAAAAGGATACTAACAAGGATCCTGCTCTCACGGAACTCACATTCCGGCTTGCGGTGATGAGGACACAAGTAATGCACAAATAAATCAATACATAGACAAACTGTGAAGTTGTGACTGGGGCTATGTTGAAAATAATACAGGGGTATGTTAACAGGTAACAGGGTTGGAGGGAAGATAACTTTAGATTGAGTGACCAGGAAAAGTCTCTCTGAGGAGATGACATTTGAGCTGAAATACCAACCCCACTGAATTTTATGTCCCATGACTCTATCCCCAGTCACCAACATCGTGCCAGGCAGATGACTGATACTCAAAAAATAATTACTAAATCAATGATTAGTTTAATTAATGATGCCAAGTCTTGCTGAATATATTCTACAACTAGTTTTGCCTGCTACCACAAACCATCAGTTGTATAACTATTACCAATATCCATCCAGAAAGTGCATTTAATTCTACCTAGATTACTCTGCTCATAAGTTCCATGGTTTTGGTCTGTCATGTGAAGCGCTCCATTGCTCCTTGAATTCACTTCCCTACTCCTGTGCTAAGTATCACATAGATGCCCTCCCTTCAGATTCACAGACAGGTTCTGAACTGTTTGCCCTGGCCCTGCACCCTAATCCATGCTCCTCTCAAATCCCCAGCCTACTGACATAATTCTTACCTCTTCTGGTTTGTGCCTCACTTCACCCTTTAAATTTCAACCTCGATGCTTCCATTCTGTACCCTACAGCATCTCAATCACAATCCAAGTTATCTTTCCAGCTCTGCAGAGGGCAATGGCCACAATGGTTAAAAGTACAAGCTCTGGGGTTTTTGTGATCTGGAATGAAAATGCAGCTCTATAACTTAGCTGTGGAAACTTGAATAAATAGCTCAATTTCTAAGCTTCTATTTCCTTATTGATAAAATGGGGATAATGATACCTGCACCACAGGTTATTGTGAAGATTAAATGAAATATTCCAAGTAAAGCACTTAGCCCTAGGCACAAACCATATATTTCAGACCTTTACAATTAAAAACCACCTTGGAGAATAGAGTGAATCACAGCCCTTAGCTTGAGATCGAAGGAGGAATTTTGTCTTTGAACAAAGATCAAGTGTTGGTTAATATGTTAGATTGGGTAATTTGAATTCTGAATTGAAAATTTTATTTTATGACTTAAAGCAACATATGACCTTCCTAAGAATGTGCCCCAAAAAACATCATAGGACATTGTATTAGTCAGCCAACGGGGTACTAATGTGAAATACCAAAAGTGGTTTGGTCTTTATAAAGGGTATTTATTTGGGGTAGAAGTCCACAGATACCAGGCCATAAAGCGTTAAGTTTCTTCTCACCAAAGTTCATTGCCACGTGTTGGAGCAAGACAGCTGCCGACGTTTGCCAGGGTTCAGGCTTCCTGTGTTCCTCTCTTCCTGGGGCTGTGTTTCTCTCCGGGCTTAGCTCTTCTGGTTCCTCCACAAGATCAGCTGTAGACTATCAGGAGAATGGCTCACTTCTCTTCTTCTGGGGCCTTTTCTCCAACATCAAAACTGCTTCTCAAAAGACTGCTGCAACTCTGTTCTTTGCCTTGCCTTTTATATTCGATTCCCCACCCACCAAGGGGTGGGGCTCAACACCCTACTGACGTGGCCCAGTCAACACCCTAATCATAACTTAATCATGCCCAGATTAACAGATCAGTTTACAAGCATGATCCAATTATATTTTTGGAATTCATAATTACATCAAACTGCCCAACTGTAACAGACACGCTCATATTATCATTCAGGGGCACTAAATAAAATTTTAAGGTATAGCAGGCGAAAAAGCAAAAGTTATTTTGGTTGTGTCCTGACTGGCACTTGTTCAAGATTAGACTTCCATATGCATTTGTGCTTTAGTATAAAAAATAAAACTTCTTGTTTTGAAAGTTACCATATGTGGCTGATAAAAACATAAATTGCATTTAAAATTGTAATATTAATCTGGTAAAATTCAGAGAAGTCACCGTTACAGATATTTGTAACATGAGAACAATTATTCTAGTTTTTCCATTCACATGCCTATTCTGAGTTGATTTTTTTTTTTTAACTCTCAAACAGGTTAGGTTCTGAATTGTTGTTTTTAGGTAAAATTGGCAAAGAGGAGTTTAAGCTTTGCTATGCCTGGATACATTCCTCCAAAATTTAAGAGTGAGTCAGTACTTCAAAGTTTTAAATCTAAACACATTTTTCTTCTGGTAGACTTTGTATTTAGGCATCTTTCCTTCAAATAAAACTAGTTTCATCTACACATTTTGGCCAATAACCAAATTTTCATCAGCATCACCTGTATTAACAAGCTCAGTTTTTAAGTTCTTAAACTTTTACCATTCTCCTGAATGATCATTAGGCCATAATATGCAGTAATGTTTTTGCTGATCCTTCTGCCACACAATCAAAAGATTTTTTTTTAAGTTTCTGCAATCAGTTTTCTTGACACTTACTGATTATTCTCTATTGCAGGAAGGGACACATCTCACATGTTGCCTGATTTCCTTTTTCCTTATAAAATAATTTCTATGCCAAAGGGAACATTTGCCATTTTCTTACCTCTTTAATTTTTAAAGTTAGTTCTACTTTAATTTCCATCGTCATAGTGAACCTCTTCTTTCTAACACTTTCAAAACTCACCTGTCTTTGCTTTAATGGACTTGATTAGGCATAAACACTGCAAACACACTAAATGATCCTATGTCCATTGGTTGGTGACAAGCAAAGATGACTAACACTTGTTACGTGACAAATATTTGCTGTTATTTAAGAGAATAAAGGTTGAGAGTAAAAGTGCTTCTCTATTAAGGTTCCATTTGCAGTATATTTTCATTTACTCCAAAAATATTTATCCATTACCTAATACAGTCCAGACTCACCTGGATACTGAATACATAAACTTTGAACAATAAAAGTATAGTCTCTGTAAGCGCTTATAAAGCATAAATTCAAAGTGGGGGTACATACAAGTTAAAAAGCATTCTCATCAGAGCTACACATGAAGACAATTACAGTATAATATATATGGTTCAGCAAGCACATAGTATAATGGATGCAGTATACAGCAGAAATTAAGAACACGGGCTTTGAAGCCAGGCAGCCTGGGTAACTCACTACTACTAACTAGTTGTTTGGCCTGGGGCATGTTACTTATCCTCTCTGTCCCTCATTTTCCTCACCTGAGAATTGGAAATGACTATCATAACAACTGCTTCACAGAGTTACTGTGAAGGCTATTGTTGGAACACAGTTCTCAAGGGTCTCTCACATTTCTTTTTATCTGGCAAGCACAGACACTGACTGCTTTTTGTTCCAGATTATCTTTCTAAGGATGTTTGTATATGGAAGATAGGGATAGTGTCTTCTCCAGAGCAAAGGAGATAAAAGAATAAGATTCCCTAGGGTCAGAGTTCCTCACCTATAATGTAATACATTGCATGAGCAGTTATCACCTGGCCTTCCTTATGTTGCCCTTGGGAAATGAAGCTTAGGGAACCGGCACCAAAAAACAAACAAACGAAAAAAAAAAAAAAAACCATACTGATACTCTGGCTATTGCTATTGCTGGAAAAGCCAAGTCTTTTGTCTCTAATCCAGGAGTTTCATATCTCCTGCCAACATCCATGAAACTATGGCAGGCTTACTTGTTACGCTTGCAATTAGGGTAAGGTAAAATCTCAGACTCTTCACAGTAAGCATTACTGCAACTACTTATTAGAACAAGTAGTAAGAACCACATTCTCAATAATGGCTAGTTATTGTGGTAGGTAGAATAATGCCTCCCCACCCAATCCCTGCAAAGATGTCCAGATTCCAATTCCCAGAACCTGTGTAGATGTTAGTTTACATAGCAGAAATTGAGATTACCCAAGACGGTCCAGTGTAACCTCAAGAACCCTCTGCATACAAGTTGGAAGCAGAAGAGGAGTCAGTGTCAGAATGATGTGGTATGAGAAAGACCAACTGGCCTTTGCTGACTTTGAAGCTATAAGGGTCCCATGAGCCAAGGAATGCAGGCAGCCTCTCGTGGGAAAAAGCAAGAAAAGGGATTCTCGCCTAGAGCCTCTGAAAAGGAATGAAGCCATGCCGACACCTTCATGTGAGCCCAGGGAGACCCATTTTAGACTTCTTACCTCCAGAATTGTAAGTTTGTGGTAATTTGTTACAGTAGCAAAAAGAAACTAATACAGTTACCATTCTCATAACCATCCTCCATAACTATCATCATCAACTTCATCATCACCACTACTACAAAAAAGATTTTCCTCACCTTGACATGAGAAATAGGGAAGGCTTCTTGGAGAAAGTCAGTTCTGAAATCTGCTGCATGAATAGGAGTTAGCTGGAGGGAAAGTGTATTTTAGGCCAAGAGAGTAGTATGTGCAAAGTAAGAGAGAACGTGGTACATTCAGGAGACAAAAGCTGGATCAACATGGCTAAAGAATATAGTAACAAGTCCTGTTTTGGTTGTGCTGATTTTGTGGTACCTCTGAAACATCCAAATAGAGATGCCTAGTAAGAAGCTGAATATAGAAGTCTGATGCATTGGGGAGAGTTTTGCACCAGGGATGAAGATTTAAGAAGTCGTCAAAACATAAGTGGTAGGAGACAATGCCCAGTAGAGAAGAGTGCTAAAACAGATGTCTGAAGAGCACTGAGATAAAGAGCTAAGCAGAGGAAGGCACAAAAAGAGAAGGGCCCAAAAAGGATACCAAGAAAATGCTGTCGTAAGAGGGCAGAAGAAAACCGGGAAGTGTAACATCCCATCAGTCAAGAATAGTAAGCTTTCCAAAAAGGAAGGAAGAGTCAACAGTTTCTGTGAATATCCTAGGTATTAATAAATCCAGGAAATATCCACTCATTAAATATGAGTGGATATGAAAGCATTAAATATGATTTAATACTTTCAAAGAATACTAGCTTATCTTTCCTTGTTGTTTCTAATGGATTTTCAAAGTGAATTACAAAATTTTTCACACAGATATAACACAAAGTCTAATCATATGTATTAGCACAATCATTTGAAGGGAAAAGAAACAATACTCTCTTAGGGGCACTCATTTGTCAGATATTTAGTGAGGGTCATTTGCTAAAGTTGGCCCCTCCCAGAGGAGGAACTCAGGAGTCTTTCTTGTTTTAAAAGTAGGAAGTAGCTGGTAGTCATTTTAGAGGTTTGGGTGGCTCTTTGACACTCTTTAATTGACAGACATACATTTCTAGCCGAAGAGAGTATGAAAAATGGTGCTTTTTATAAATGATCATTCTCAGCTCTTGAAATTTGGAGTTGTCAGTAAAAAGTAATTCCAAGTTCATATACACCTCAGACAGTCTGAGTACAAAGTGGTTACTTCCAAAAGAAATTATTTACATAGGTTTAGTAAAACGGAAACAAAGATTCATTGTGCCTTAAGGCCAGTTCCTCTTAGCATCAACTGTACTTGTAGTACATACAATATTCAACAAAAAGATGCAAACATATAACTGAAAGGAACCAGTGTTGGGTTCTTAGCCTAAAACTGTCTAGCATTAATTTCAAACAAAATCAAATACTTGTTGAAGCCCCTGAGAAAAATATTCACTGACACCAGTAGTGACTTGCAGGTTTTTTTAATCACCTTTTGTTGTAGTACAATGTATTACTTAATGCTAACTGATATCTAAACAATGGATGGATTTGCAGAGAATGAGTAGTATAAACAGGAAATTTTAAATGTCCCTAGAGAAATTTCAGAGTTTTGGGGGTAATAAAAGGAGATAGAAAAAAGGAAGAATATAGAGAAAAACATAATACAATTATAGAAAAAGAAAACATGGAGACACTGTTTTGCTTTATTAAATTTTGACACTAACAGAAAGCTGATTTGTCTATAAGGGAATGAAAATAGAACCTTATCAATTTAGTCCTTGACATGCATATTGCTAAAAGACTATCTTTTCATAATCCAAACCCATAGATTTACCATTTGAAATAGCTTCAAGTAACTAAATGCGGTAAAGAAAAATGAATGTCATGAACCATTCAGGCTGAATTATGTATCAGCTGAAAGGTATTGATCAAAGTATGAACAATGTCTTTCATTATTGAAGGTACCTGATGCTTTGTTATAAATATCTTCTTACAAGTATAAAGAAACTGCCTTTTCCAGATTTTTCCACAGAAGAGTTTCTGAGAGCTTCTATTCAATGTTTTTTTTCAAAACCCATTACTAGTTTCCAAATATTCCCCAGTTCAATTTACATTATATCAAGAAATGAAATACAGAAAGAACTAATAATGAGCTAGAGATTGAACTGAAACTTTTACCTCTCCAAGCTCCAGTATCTAATGTGCATCACTAAGTTATACTCCTAAGTGTATTTTATAGGAAGGAAAACATTTGTGTGCCTAATGGGGAAATGCTGAGAAAAAGGGAATTTTTTTTGTACCCATCATAAAAATGTTGTTCCTAATGTAAATACTCAGGGAATTGACATGATGGAAAATTGCCAGGAGCCATTTTCCTAATGCCACAGTTAATAGAGCAAGAGAGCTGTATAGCTCAAAACAACCCGTAACTGATCAGTGTACACTTGCAGCAGTGAGACTACCATGAAGAAAATGGTAACATGCTTCTTTTTAACATTTTTGTTTCTTTTTGTCCTAATATACTATGCAAACTTTTTACCTGTGTTTAGGCATACCTCGGAGATACGCAGGTTCGATTCCAGACCATCACAATAAAGCAAGTCACAGGATACTTCCAGCACAAATAAAAGTTATATTTACACTAAATTGTCGCCTAAGTATGCAATAACATTATATTTAAAAAGCAATGTACATACCTTATTTAAAAATACTTTATTGCTAAAAAAAAAATTGCTAACCATCACCTAAGCCTTCAGCGAGTCATAATCTTTTGGTGGTAGAAGTTCTTGCCTCAATGTTGATGGTTTGCTGTCTGATCAGGGTTGTGGTTGCTGAAGGTTGGGGTGGCTGTGGCAATTTCTTAAAATAAGGCAACAATGAAGTTTGACACATCAATTGACTCATCCTTTCATGAAAGATTGCTCTGTAGCATGAGATGCTGTTCGACAGCATTTTACAGAACTTCTTTCAAAATTGGAGTTAATCTTCTCAAACTTAAATCAACTAAGTTTATATAATATTCTAAATCTGTTGTTGTCCTTTCAGTAATGTTCACAGCATCTTCACCAGGAGTAGATTCCATCTCAAGAAACCACTTTCTTTGCTCATGCATAAGAAGCCACTCCTCATCCATTAGAGTTTTATCATGAGATCGCAGCAATTCAGTAACATCTTCAGGTTTCAGTGCTAATTCTAGTTCTCCTGCTATTTCTACTACATCTGTAGTTACTTCCTCCACTGAAGTCTTGAACCCCTCAGAGTCATCCATGATGTCTGGAATCAATGTCTTCCAAACTCCTGTTAATGTTGATATTTTGACCTCCTCCCGTGAATCACAAATATTCTTAATGGCATCTAGAATTGTGAATTCTTTCCAGAAAGTATTCAATTTACTTTTCCAGATCCATCAGAAGAATCACTATCTACAGCAGCTACAGCATTACAAAATGTGTTTCTTCAATAACAAGACTTGAAAGTCGAAATTACTCCTTCATCCATGGGCTGTAGAATGGATGTTGTGTTAGCAGATGTGAAAACAACATTAATCTCTTTGTACATGTCCATCATAGCTCTTGGGTGACCAGGTGCATTGCCAATGATCAGTAATATTTTGAAAGGAAACTTTTTTCTGAGCAGTAAGTCTCAACAATGGCTTTAAAATATTCAGTAAATCATGTAAACAGATGTGCTGTCATCCAGGCTTTGTTGTTCCATTTATAGAGCACAGGCAGTGTAGATTTAGTATAATTCTTAAAGGCCCTGTGATTTTCAGAATGGAAAATGAGCACTGGCTTCCACTTAAAGCCACCAGCTGCATTAGCCCCTAACAAAAGAGAACCTGTCTTTTTATGCTTTAAAGCCAGCTATTGACTTTTCTTCTCTAACTATGAAAGTCCTAGATGGCATCTTCTTCCAATATAAGGTTGTTTCATCTACACTGAAAATCTGTTGTTTAGTGTAGCCATCTTCATCTAGTATCTTAGTTAGATCTTCTGGATAACTTGCTATAGCTTCTACATCAGAACTTGCTGCTTCACCTTGCACTTTTAGGTTATGGAGAAGTGTTCTTTCCTTAAACCTTGTGAACCAACTTCTGCTAGCTTCAGACTTTTCTTCTGCAGCTTCCTCACCTTCTCAGCCTTGCTCTGGATTAAGCTTTGGCTTAATGGGAATGTTATGGCTGATTTGATCTTCTAGCCAGACCACTAAAATTTTCTCCATATCAGCAATAAGGATGTTTTGATTTCTTATCATTCATGTGTTCTCAATGGAGTAGCACTTTTAATTTCCTTCAAGGACCTTTCCTTTGCATTCACAACTTGGCTAACTGTTTGGGCCAAGAGGCCTAGGTTTCAGTCTGTTTTGGCTTTCAACATGCCTTCCTCACTGAGTGCAATCATTTCTGCTTTTGGTTTAAAGTGAGAGATGTGTGATGCTTCCTTCCACTTGAACACTTAGAGGCCATTCTAGGGTTATTAATTGGCCTAATTTCAATATTGTTGAGTCTCAGGGAATAAAGAGGCCCAAGGACAGGGAGACATCTGGGTAATGGCTGGTCGGTGAAGCAGTCAGAAAACAAACACTGTCTTTATATAGAAGCAGATTGTAGCACCCCAAAACTATTGCAAAGATCACTGATCACAGATACCATAACAGATATAATAATGATGAAAAAGTGTGGAACATTACAAGAAAAGGTGACACAGAGACACGAAGTGAGCATGTGCTGGTGGAAAAATGGCGCCAATAGGGTTGCCACAAAACTTCAATTTGTGAAAAACACAATAAATATGAAATTCAGTGATGTAAAGCACAATAAAACAAGGTATGCCTGTACTTGGAATTTTTTTAATAGTCATTAAAGTGAAAGACAGTATTCTAAAATAAACAAAATGTGGAGTGCTGTGCTAAAATGCTGAGGTCCAAGAGTACTAAAGCATCTGTTCATGTGTTGCAGTAATATTTGGGGATATTCAAGTCCTGGATGGAGGATGGCACCCTTATAGCCTGGCCACCAGTACAGACTGGGAAATTCGAAATGACAGGCAAGGAATGTTCCAAAGTGTTTGGGATATTCTAAGAGCTAACTACCTCAAGGAGCTTGTGTCTGCCTCTCCGGGTCTTAACATGATATATGTGTTTTTTCCCAGTATATGTGTGTGTCTGTATATGTATACATGCTTGTGTATGTGTGTGTGTGTGTATATATATATATGTATATGTATACATACCCTTTATATATATAGGACTTAAATTAGTTAAACCTTGGCATCTAAAATTCTGCGTCTGTAATTCTATGCTGGGATTAGAATACTCTGTATCTGGTCCTATGTAACTTCAGGTAGATGGATGGCAAAGACACATTTGTGGGTTTTGGCGTGAGGAATCCAAATTGATATTAAAGGCTATCAGCACTTTTCAAAGATCATATTTAAAACTCCAAGTTAGCTATAGAAATACAATACTTCTAAATTTTACTTTTGACAACACTTCTAACATCGCAGCTTGTTTTACTCCTGGCCTCTAGATCTCTACCACTCCTAAAGTTTCATCAAGTTTTAACTACTAGGTATCTTCTCATATTTAATGTAATTGCTCGCCCCAACACTTCGGTTTGTTACTGGAAACATAAATCCATCTATTACAGTGATGTGGCACTCAGTTCAGAATATTAAAGAGTATAGAAAGGTATTTCAGGAATATTTTCATGCTACATGAAATAATCTTATAAAATATATTAAATAACCCAACTCTATACTTGCCTAGACAAAAAAAATTTTCAAATTGTTTAACCTTGATTTATAAAACTATTTTAAAGTTTACTACTATTAAACACTTGAAAGTTGTAGAGTTTTTAGTCAAAACACAGTTTTTTGTCATTATATTACACAAATATGTCACCTTTTTATATTACATAAGGCATTTTTTTACAAAGGCAAAAAAAATGCCCAATGGAGTTTTTAAAAATTCTATACTGAACTTCTATATTAAAAAATCTGGCATTTGACAATGTCACAAATGATATTAAACATGCAAACACCAAAGACATTAAGTTTCTAAGTTTGAGATCACCCTTGACATTGAGATACTGATTAAATGGTCTTCTCTCCCTTTTCCCTTCCTACCTTCCTATCCTGTCTTATTGACTCTTGAAAGACAAGTGTGAGAGAACTGCATGTTCAGTGAATCAGAAAGAGTTCTCAGAATTCTGAAACAAGAAACGTGAAAGGAAACGGCAGCAGGAAAGTTAGGAAGGAAGCAAATACATACTGAAGGATCTTGCATAGCTTTGTGGTTTCTTTATTTAAGTAGTGGAGGACCATGAACAATTTGTGTTTAGGGAAACAACTCTGTTGTACTCTAGTCTTGTTAGTCCAAGATGCTGTACAAAGATCAACAGGAACATCACTTGGGAATTTGCTAGAAATGCAGAATCTCAGGCCCAGCTCCAGACCTACTGAATCAGAATCTTCATTTTTGACAAGAATTCATATGTACATTAAATTTTGAGAAGCACTGGCCAGAGCAAAACTTTTATTGTGGGAGGCTCTCCTCCAGGGTTATTCTTCATGACTCTCCATTAAGGTAAAGGAGTAAATTAGAACTTTACTTTGGATTTAATTCTATCTGATGCAATAACAGATAGATTAAGCTTTTCCATTATGCATCATAAGAGCTGATAATGATACTTCCTTTGGTCCATGTGTCGAAGACTTGGGAAAGCAAGCAAGAATTCCATAGACTTCTTGACGGCACTGCCTTTCTCATTAGTTCACTTTCAAGGGATTAGGGTCTGTGGCATTACAGAAGTGTCCAATAAAATGAATTTACGGATTAAATTATCTAGTTTAATTACATTAACCCTCATAAAATAAATAAGTAGATCTGAAAGATCCCTGAAAAAAAAGAATAGATTGAAGCTAATACAAATAATGCAAAGACACCAAAAAACAAAAAGAAAATGGCAAAGCTGGTTCTTAGTAAGAATAACTAATGTTTGTGGAGCACATACTATGGGAACCAAATACTTCCTAAGTAATTTATGTGTATTAACTTGGTTAATCCTAACAATTCTACAAGACAGGCACTATCAGTACTTCTGTTTTGCAGATGAAGAAATTGAGACGTAAAGAAATTAAGTAAATTTCCCAGGCCAGTTTAGTATTAGCAGAGATGAGATCAAAATTTTGGTAGTCTGGTTTAGATGCCCCAACCACTAGACTATATTCATCAGTTGCATTATAAGGTAAAAACAAAGATATAACTATATATTACAAAAAAGTTAAAGAAAACTCAAAATTATCAACAATAGTATTTCCACTATGAATTTATATATACTCTGATTAACAACAGCTCTTTGTTCTGAACTTATATTGTTTCTTGAAATTTAGCTAATGAAAGTACTATATGTACTATTTCAAAATTAAATAAGTAGGGATGAATGTGCTAAAAAAATCTACTGATAGTGGTGTACAATCAACAACAACAAAAAAGGAGACTCCTGTTATAAAGCAGGGATTCTAGAATTTGAGCATGCACCAGAATCACCCAAAGGACTTGTTAAAACACATATTTCTGGGCCCCATGCCCAGAGTTTCTGATTCAGGAGGACTAGGTGGGGGCTTGAGAATTTGCATTTCTAATAAGTTCCAAAGAGGATTTGACATTGTTGCTCTGGGGACCACAGCCTGAGAATGAGTTAGAGTGGAGACTTTAGAACAGAGGTTCTCCAATATTGCAGTACATTTGAGTCACCTGGGAAGCTTTTTAAAAAATACTGATGCCTGCATTCCACTCCCAGAGATTCTGAATTAATTGTTCTAAGGTCGACCAAGGCATCCTTATTCCTTAAATGGTCCTAATGTGCAGGAAGGGTTGAAAAATCACTACTTTAGATGTGAAGGGAATAGAAGCAGAAAGACAGATTCAAAGACTATTGTAATCCAGGTAAGGAGTGCAAATAGACAGGACTTGGTAATTAATTAAATGCTGAAGATAAGAAAGCCACCCATAGACCATGCTGCCAAGTTGAATGAATTGTACTCCGTTTACCAAAAGCCGGAATCCAGGGAACCAGAATGGGGAGAGGGAGAAAGGGGTGGGAGGAGAAGAGAAAAAAAAAGGGGGGGGGGTGGAGGAGGGTAGAAGGAAAATAAGAGTAAAAGGGTCAGAGGGAACAGTAAAACTGTAAGTGTGACTGTAGTTGTTTACTTAAAATTATAGGTGAAATAATATATTTTAGATAATATTTTTCTAAAACAAATTATTTTCATAATGGTAACCTCAAAAAGTCCATTTCTGCTAGTAGTGGAAAATTGATACAGAAGTCTCCACCCATTTACTCCCATATGTGTCTTTAAATCCTTTTAAATAATTAAAAGCTTGGCAGCCTGGCTTCAGAGCCCATGTTCTTAATCTCCACCCTATGTTGCATCTGTTCTATTTTTATGTTGCTATGAAAGGGATCCAATTAAAGGCCAAACAATAAGTCAAAAATAGTAGGGATTAGCATTCAGAGCTATGCGATACTAAAAAGATCTTGCCTACTTCAGTCTATCTTTATATTTCTTATGATGCAGAATGAGCTAAAATTTATTGTTTTAAAAAGCTTTTTGAAAAAAATAACAGAGGCAATGTGTCCACAACACTGGAAACAATGTTGAAATTTCAGATCACATGGATTTCTTCTGTTAGTATATAGGACATAAAATAAACAACATTTTCAGTTTTATTATGGACCACCAGTGTTGATTTCCACAAACATTCAACCTCCCCTTAAAGAATTTTATTATAAAAGACAAGACTCTAAATTCCTTTGCTTATGTGTCAATGAATTCATGCAAAAAAGAAAAAAAATCAGTTAGATCTCTATTTTAAACATCATTTTGTTGACTATTAATGAAAGCCTGAATTCTTTAGTATGGCATATTATCTAGTATTAATGAAAAACATCAAAATCTGCTCCCTGCCCCGCCACGCATAAACTCTCTATAACAAGAACTAATGAATTTCAAACCTTAAAGGAAAAGGGGAAATTCAGGATCAGATGCAAACCACGCTTTGTTGACATTCTCAAATTAAGAAAATATATATGGCATGGTACTGACTGCTACAATATAAAAATGTTTCATTTCCACTCTGCCTGAATATAACAGCAGGTGGTAAAATGACATTACAAGCCAGTCACTTACACTTTAAGCCCAAAGGCAAAGGATCCATTCTATCTGTAGAGTTAGCTTAAGTTATTCTGTTGCTTGTTCTATACACACACAAAAAAGTAAAAATAAAAAATTCCCATTACTTCCAAGGGCAAACAAAAATGCCTAATGATAATATGTATCTTTTTTTTCTTTTCTATTTTTCATCTTTTTCTTTTTTTTCCTTTCCTAAATTGCTTTCTATAATATTGTGGTTCAAATCATTGCACTAACCTGTGATAGCACTTTGAAAACTCTAAATTGCTTTATTATAGGTGCTATTTCTTAATAATGTCATAATCCAGAGCACAGTTCATAATGGGCATAACTTTAACAAAAATGTTCCAAAGTAGTCAAATAAATTAGGTACTAATATTTGATTTTCTAATCAATTTTTATTGGGACATTTTTCTTTGTTTACCAGTATATTAGCTAGTTAAAACACATTAACTGGGGGAGCAGATGTAGCTCAGTGATTGAGCACCTGCTTCCCAGGTACAAGGTCCTGGGTTCAATTCCTGGTATCTCCCCCCCTCCAAAAAAAAACAAACATTAACTGCTTAATGCTGAAACTAAACTGACCAGTACTTATTTACAAAATGATTACTTAGACTATTTTTCATTTAAAGGAAATTTGATCATGAATTTATAGTGTTCTTATTGGTAGATTAAATGCAAGCCTATTGCTGGCCCAAATAACACCATTGCACAATTTAGGAAAAGCCACCTCTTTCTCAAGGCACTGCACTACCGTTTGGCAGAAAATGGTCTTATAAATATACAAATCTATGATACTTACAAACATGAACAAGGCCCTCCTAGAGTTATGCAATGCACAACCTGATCTGGTAGGTTGTGTCAACAGAATTAGCAAGAAAATTTTCCTAATCCATAGAGTTCAGAAGTCTAATACGCTCTGCAAGAAGATAGTGAGACAGGTTTCCTGAATAACAAACACACTTGTGAAAACATGACTTATGAAACGCCATATTTTGATCAAAGGACCCAGTGATTATTAAAAACATGATGGGAAATGAGCTACTTCTTGCTTTCCAGAGGATAGAGCAAAAAAAAAAAACAAATAGATTTAAGCTGTAAGTGTGATAGTTTCAAGATAATATCTGACAACATTCAGGTGACATGCAGAGAAAGTCTCTTTACTTAACAGTGGTTCTCAGCTCTGCTGTACATTAGAATCAATTAAGGAGCTTTGAAAAATACTGAAGCCTGGGTACCACCATAGACCAATGATGTCAGAATCTCTAGGGATGGGGCCCAAGCACCAGGCATTTTTCAAAATTCCCCAAATGATTTCTAATGTCCAGCCAGAGTTTAGAACTTCCAACTTAAGTAATTTTAGGAATAATATTCCTACCTAAAAATAGTCTAGATCTTAGTTTCTCAAATTTTAATGTGCATCAGGATCACTAGGAGAGCTTCATAAAACAGATTACTGAGTCCCATTTTCAGAATTCATTATTCAGTAGATGCTAATGCTGCTTGTCTGGGAACCACACTTTGAGTACCATTAATCTAGAATCTTGCTCTCAAAATACTGCCTGCATTGACAATTTTAATATCACCATGAGCCTATTAGAAATGCAGAATCTTAGACCCCACACCAAACTCAGAAAGGTCATGTAGCAGTAGAAAAACACATACGGAGGAGCTAAGGAAATTGAAAAGAATCATAAAAGTCAAATTATATATCCAAGTGGGAGAAAAAAGAATAGAAAAGTTATGAAAACACTGATAGAGCACCAGTAAACAAGAAAAGTTCCATAAAGTACATGGAAATGATACAGAAAAAGGCAAAGGAAAATACTGAAACTTTTCTAACCAGGTTATCATTTTTAATACACCCCTTTCAATAGGTCACTCTTAATTCCATAAGCTCATATGGCTGCCTTTTCATATCACTGACACATTTTTTAGCTTGTAAAAAAAAAGTGTTTATAACACAGTTTGACTTTAATCCTATTAAATGTAAAATATTGTTGTTCACATCTCTCCAGATACCTTCAATTAGGCAAACAATTAGGATAATAAATACTTTTTTTGTATTCTAAATGCATACTTATAAACTTTTCAGGTTTTTTGCATTAGAATAATAAAATAAAATTTATCAAGATGTCAGTCTTTGTTGAATATATGAGAGAGCCACCATCATCTCTTACTTTATTCTGTCATCAACCACTTTTAGAAAAATGTTGGGTATGGAAATGGTACTTAACTAACAAAAAATTTATTAGATAAAACCATTTTTTAAGAAAAGTAGCACCTCAACAGCATATGGCATGTTAAATGACATAAATTAGCAAATGACAGACCTTTACAGACCTACCAAAATAAGGGAATTTGTAGCTGAAGCTGTGAAGATTAGGGATTACAAATCTGATGACTTCCCAGAATCCATATTTATAAGATAACCATTCATCTTTGGTGGCTTTAACAAAAATGTTGAAATTAAGAACATCAGTGCACTGAAAATCAGAAGCTCTTTGTTTTATACCTTTGCCTGTAAGAAACCATATGGCCAGGACCAGGGTATTTCAGTTTCTTTATATGAAAGTGACCACACCATGTCAGCTTCTTTACATGAAGAAGGAAGAAAGAAAGAAATTAGGATTTAACCAAAGCCTCATATCTGCTAGACTCTGTGCTTGGCAAAATCATCAGCCAGATAGGACACTGAACTGGGCAATCTTTAAGGCCCCTTTCATTAAAATTGCTCTCATTTCATGGAATATCTGAGTAAAGAGACAGGTAAATAACATGTGAATTCTGATCACATTAAGTCACACTAGGACGACTCTTCTTTTGGAATCTATTTCCTTTCAACCACAACCTCAACCAACAATAACTTTTTGCATACTCGTTAGTGCTAAATCCAGAACTACAGAAAGGATCTACAGTAAGAATAAAATAAAATGCCTCTCTTCCTGGCTGTGTTGCCATGGTACATTGCTAACATTAGAGAGGGGATGGAATGGTGTATGGGTGTGTGTGCGAGCATGAGCATGTAGGTATTTAATTAATGCAAAATGTTCCAATCAGCATATTCTCCATTTTCCTCAAGATACTCAAAAAAGGTTTTTCTTTATTTTTAATAGTTCAATTCATTAGACATTGCTACCATCCTATAACCTAGAAAAACAAAAATGAATAATGCCCAATCCAAGTCTTTGCTTCTTAGAACTCAAAAAGATCATTAAACAAATAGTTTAAGTACATAGTAGGTGCAATATGCCTGGGATGCTAAAAAGAACCCAATCAGGAAGGCCAAAGGAGGCTTCTGAGAATAGATGATACTTGAGTAGATTTCCCTAAATATAAAGCAGAAGAGCAAAAGGACAAAAAGGGCTTAGAGGAGCCCAAGCAGAGGCAATAGTGAAAGCAAAGACACATGGGGTGAAGTGGTATAGTATGGAAAACAAGCTGTAGAGTATCATTGTAGTATAGAGTTAGAAGCAAAGATTATGGGGGACAGATGTGGCTCAAATGGTTGGGCATCCATCACCCATATGAAGGGACCTGGGTTTGATTCCCAGGACCTCCTGGTAAAAACTGAAAAAAAAAAAAGCAAAGATTATGGAATATAAAGCTGAAGTGGTAGTCAGTGGCTAAATCATGGGCAACCCTATATGTCATCCTAAGAGTTTAGATTTTATTCTAGGATTAATGGGAAGTCAATGAAGGGTGCCTGCCAGCAACATGGCCAAATTTGCCCTTTACAAGTTTAAAAGATGAATCTGAGCTGGAAATGACAGAATGGAAGAAAATTAATGACAATCAAGGTCTTTATACTGTGCAGTATTAATAGGACTGTGGAAGAGTGAATAGAATTAAGAAACATTTAAAACATAAAATTGGAAGAGTAATTTGGAGATAGCAAGGCAGAGGAATTTAATAAGTCTCTTCTTATGTTTATTGCTTTTGGACAATTTTTATAAGGGAGTACAAACAACTGAGATATAAAATACATGGGAAGAGCTATACTGGTAAGGGTGCAAAATGAGAAGAAGGATGCTGAGCTCTGTTTGCATCTGTTGCAAAAATATGAGTCATAATCCATGAAGGGAGATCCAGTAAGCATTAATCAAAGAGGTAGAAGGAGAAACAGGAGACAGTGCTATCACAGGAAATAAAGTTCCAAGACTGAAAAGAGGATCAATAATGCCAAATGCAGCAAGGAGATGAAGTTAAATAAGTACTGAAAAAGTGTTTATTGGATTTGGCCAGTTTGCCTTTGCCAGGTAGTTTCAGTGGACTGTTGAGGGTGAGTCAGACTGCAGCAGTCTGAGGAGTGACTAAGCGGTAAAGAAGTGGAAGCAGCCAATCTTACAGAGATTGCACATCCACGTGGTTGGGAGAGACTTGCCCAAGTGTCTCTGCCCTCTCTTTGTGGAGGAGAAATGTCCTTTGCATTTCATTACCCATCAGTGAGGATCTCTACCACAAAGACTTGAAGATAGAGTAATTTTCCTCAGACTGAGTGAAAAACCTCAATCACATTAAAAAGTCATTGTGAACGACAGTTATCAACCCCCATAGTAGTTCTCCCAAGCAAAGCACCTAAAGAGGAGCAGAATGAGGCAGGATACCAATCCATAAATCTGAAATAATTCCAGCATCTTTTAGGAACTATATTATACTTGCAGGGTGAAATGTTATCCTAACATAAATCCGACATTATAAGGAATATAAGGAGACTTTGCAACTTCAGTTTGGAGACTCCATCTTTTGCTTAGTGTTTACAGACAATGTTCTAGAGGATTCTAATACTGTCTATTGCTCCCAAGTTTACTCAAGAAAAACGGGTGGCAGAAAAGGGGAAGATTCTCATCCAAGTCAACTTATTTCATTTTTAAAAAATATTTCAAGCACTGCCTCTGAAATAATATTGTTCTTTTCTATTTGTCACAAGCATTGGCTTTATTATCTTGTTTATCCCTGGATTTTAGTGATTAGATTCAACATGCATATGATGTATTTGGCCTAACAACATCAGCAGGAATTGAATAGCACCTCGCTCTCTGGAAATGAGAATGCACCTATAACAGTGCTTTTCATTAAACTTAAACCCAGTATTACTTATATTTTATGATTCTTCCTGTAACAGTAAACCCTTTAATGAGTTTTTAAGAGATTCTCCTCCAGGAGCTCTAACAGGAAGCTGTACTTCTCATCAGACTTTTCCCACACCTCCTGTTGCTTCCCTTTTCCTGCCTGTCCAGGTCAGGTCAACCACCTTGTGTATAACAATGATGGACTGCCTGAGCCAGAGACACTCATCACTGGAAACTTCAGGAAAAAGAGCAAGAGCAGAGAGAAGGAGCAGAGGAAGTACAGGGAGCATTGAAAGGTTATCAGGCAATTTTATTTCTGCTTCATCCAAACAAAAAATTATCTTTTTCCTTTCAAATGACCGCATAACATCCGTAATAAAAAGGAAAAGCTTTATCTGAGAGGGAAGTGTCGATTATAAAGCAAGCCAAAGCAACAAGAAAAAATAGAAAGAAACCTGTCACAACATAGCTACTCTGAACTGCAAGTAGTTAAAAATTTGTCCATGGAGTTTTTTCTTAAAACTCTTATCAACTTATATGGCACTAAAATCTAAAGCAATAACATGGGACTGAGGCAAACAGTATTTTGATCCTCCCTAGCTTATCCTGAATTTTCCTCATTTCAGAAACTCAAGAGAGACATGAATATCCTTCACTCCAAAAATTCCCCAGGTATGTATTGTTTATTAATTGGATCTTTGTTACTAGCTCCTTAATCAATATCCATTTTGCATATGCACAGCTTTCTTCTTTATAGTCACCGTGAAGGTGTGATGTCATCTGAGTCTCAGTAACTGATGCTCTGGTTGCCGTCATTAGCAAACACTTACCGAGGATCTGACTGCCAGACCCTGGACAGGGTGAGATCTGCTCCTGATGTTGTAAGTACACTGCAGCATGCACTAAGAGAACAGTGGAGGGGTTTAGACCCTGGATGCTAGAGCCAGGCTTCTTACAAATGAATCCTGAATCCACCAGTTACTGCCACTGCTTAAGCTCTCTGTGTCTCCTTCCCCGTGTTTGTAAAAGTAGGATAATATGAATATACATGTCATAGGATTGTTAGGAATTACATGTGCTACCGTGTCAGATGTGCTCAATACATCTTAGCTAGCATTGGAGGTTTGCAAAGAAACAAGTCATCTGAGATGTTGGCTTATTCTAAAAAGCATCTGTAAAATTGAACATAGTCAATTTTACATGTGTGTAATGAATAAAAAATTGACTTCTTAAGGTGCCTACTATGCTATGATTCCATTAAACTTATCAAACCATAAAATGGGCTCAGAGTGAAAATAATAGTTCAAAACTTGCCTGACTCTGACTTCTAATAAGTTACTTTCTACATCCATAATAGGAAACGCTTATTTTTTCCCATTTGGTAATATTGGGCAAAAACTGTGGAGGTCCCGAGGACAGGAGAATGGGGGTAACAGACCTATTTTAACAGCCTGAAATATTACATGGACAAAAAGTAAGTATCATGTGATACAACTGAAAAATGGGGGACAGAAAGTCAGAGATGGATGAGCTTTGAGTTGACTAAGGCAGAAGAGGAGGTTAGAAGGAGGCACAATATAATAAGAGCTATTCTCACAGAGTTCTCATTTTCTGTTAGGCAGTGTTCTAAGTGCTTTACTCGTGTTAACGTATTAAATCCTCTCAGCAAACCTAATTAATAGAATTAATTATCATCACTCCCCTTTTATAGAGAGAGAAACTAAGAAAGGTTAAGAAACTTGCCCAAAGTCACATGATAGCCATGTAGACAGGAACTGTGCCCAAACACTCCGGCTTTTATTCACTCTCCAAACTACACCATATTGCCTCCCTCAACTACAATGTATTGTAAATAGTTAGTTTGATGAGGTCACATATAAGCTCAAATTAGAAATATTTGAAAAATAGATAATGGAAGGTGTATTCCATGGTATAGTCAATCAGATATTAATTTAAAGTTACAATGTAGAAGATAGGTGGTTACATGTTAAAATTTTGCTTTACTATTCCAGGATCAGCAACGGTCATGAGAACGTTTGATTATGATGCTTAAAAAGAGTGTTCTTGTGGCACTTCAACTCTCCAGAGTCTTCCTGGATAGCATCAAACAGAATGGGCTTCTAGAAGCAAGAGGGCAAGAGAGTCTGAGAATTACTCTTCTGTTCTTCAATATCTCAGCTTTACTGAAGGTTCAAACATCCTTAATTCCGAGGGGCATTCTGGAGTGAATCTTTTGGAATATTATTAAAGGAAGCATTAATAATATCTTATCACTGGACCTGACATCATAGGAGCCCTGTGAAGCCCAGCAGATGAGGTACGCTTGAGTTAACAAAACAAAACACTATTATTTTGTAGTAACATCTCAAAATAATATGACTGAAGTAATTAGGATAATGTCTTTATATAAAGAACATTTTAAAATTCTAATGGGTTTGAATTATCACCATCAAATCAGAATAAAAACCAACAAGATAAAAGGAAGAATGAATGATTATTTCAGCTAAACAAGCTGGTGAGTTTTCAGTATTAGAAATAAGTCTGGTCATGCCCCATATCTTTATTAATAACCTGAAAAAACCCACAACATGTTAATTAAATCTATGAATGCAACTAAACTGACATGGTATTTCCAAAGGTTAAGCTAGGACAAAGGTTAAAAGGAAGCATTTTTACCTTAAGGAAAATATTTTTAATAAGTAGAAGTACTGCCATAAACTCTCACTCAAAGCACCATCAATTATCATAAAACAGAGATGCTCTTTAAATAAAGGTCAGACTCCACAGAATTTAAAAAGCAACAACTTGGGGACAGATGCATGGCCTTGACTTTAAGAAAGTCTTCATTTTCATTTACTATAAAAAACCTTCCTCTCATTTTTATTGGTCAGAGGGGAAAAGATGAACAAGGGAAAAAATTAAATTTTCACCTTTATCATTTATACTTTTTTTTTTTTTTTTGCCTTTCCTACTTAATGAACCAGAAACTCTCTGTTTGCTAGTAATCACATAATTATGTCCTTGGGAACTGGTTTTATATTGCAGCTATTTATTCCTTTACCTATCAGGTCATTAGTTCAGAATTATATGTTTCTCTTGTAACAGCTGATAATAATAAATTCTTACACTGCATCCCAAAAGAACTATGAAAAAATGCTTATTAACCACTTCATTCAGAGCAAACACAATGCACCAGTATTTGGGAGAAATTTTGACTAGGAAAGAATGTTTCACTCCAGCTCTATCTTACTCACAAAATTAAATCAATTGCATTGGAATGATTTTCCAAAAAAAGCAGGACAGTGTTGTTAATGCCATCAAATTAGAAGCTTTATTTCACATTCTAATCAAACACATAACAACCTGATTTAGAAGAGATATAAGTGAGAATCCTTCAGTCCTGAATAACTTCCCCTCTCAGTTTAGGGGGTTTGGGCCTAATTCCCCAATAGAGGGAGCTCTCATCCTAAAAGACCACCAATGCCACCAAACTGATGTCCTACAGACATCAATCTCTTACAAGATTAAATAAACTGTTGCCCTTTGAAGAACTATTTATATCATTTTGGAAAGACAGTTTATTAAAGTAGATACTAATTTAATCTGGTGGCCTGATATAGAAGACAGACATTTTTGGCTTGACCTACAGTACTTGCATTGCTGTTTTGGGTTTTATGTGTTTGTTTGTTTTTTTTTTTTAATTGTCATTTGTTTAAAATTTGGGACTGTTCACATATCAAATAAATCTGGATTTCTGGCCCCTCTTGAAAAATGACAATCTGCCAATAGCAGTTATGTCCATATGGAAACGATCAGCTGCTGCTGAGGAAGGACTCCCTATAAAAGGTGGCAAGCCCCTTCCAGTTTGCTACAACCCCCAGGTCCCTAACTTCCATTGCATGCCTAATCCCTGCAGGCATATTTAAATTTGCCATCTGTGTTCCACAGGCCAAAGACCAGCTCTCACTGTACTGCTACTCTGGAGTGGACCCTGCAGTACAGAGGAAGAAAGGTGAACACAAAGTGTACAAGAGGTGGGATTAGTTCCCTTAAAAGAGTGAGTGTGTGTTGGGAGTGGAGGGTGATTAGGTGGACAGAGTTCAGTATTCTTTGACTTCTTTTTTTTTTTTTTTAACCTGAGCCTTTTATTTTCCTTGTGGTTGATACGACCTGGAAATTAAGAGCTATATACTGAAATATGGAACCTTAGTATTAGAAAGAATTTATGAAATTATTTAGTCCAGGCTTTACCCAAATTGGCTCATTTTCAATCACTGAAGAAACTTTATTTATTTATTTATTTTTTATGTTTTTTTTTTTTTTAGGAGGTACTGGGGATTGAACCCAGGACCTAGTACATGGGAAGCAGGAGCTCAACCACTGAGCTACATCCACTCCCCTATTTCTTTTTAATTTTAGTAAAATATATATGGCATAAAAATCATCCTAAGCCTTTTAAGTGAATAATTCTATGACATTAAATACATGACAATATTGTGTAACTTTCACAATTATCTATGTCCAAAATATTTTCATCATCTCAAACTCATACCTTTATTTTGACAGGTTTTTTATGGAACAAAAGATCAATAGTGATAGAAATCCTAATATAGGGATTCCATTTCCAGAATGGCAGCATAAGGAACTTTATCAACTTGCTCACAGCAAAACAACTATAAATGGTGAAAATTATAAAAACAACCACCATATAAAGTCTTTGGAAATACTCCCAAAGACAAACAATAAATGAAGAAACATTTATTCAAGAAAATCTACTAAGTCTCAGTGAGAACTGTAAGAGTCTGTGGCACTTCAGTCACAACTCATTGCCTTCCCACCCCTCATCCAAGCTCAGCATAATGGAAGCTCCACTATGAACAGATGTGGCCAAGAAGATGAAACTCATGGCTCCCTCTCCCACCATCACTACTCAAGGTCTACAATATCTCCCCTAGCAGGCAGGCTGCTAGCATTTCTCCTTGCCTCCATCTCCATGTCACAGAGGCTTACTTCTAGGTACATGCGGTGAAACATCAGGTGAAACTCCACTCATAGGATGGAGTCTCTACCTCAGAAGTAGCAGGCTGACACCAGGGCCCCAACTGCGTTTGTGTCAGTTTGCTCATAGGGGCAGAGGTTTCATGCTGGGAGGGGCAAGCCAAAAAGCCCAGAGGCTACTGCCGTTACCCAGCACCCCATTTGTAAATCAAGGGCTTCATTGTTCCAGACCTCAGTTGCAAAGCAATGGCTCAGAGATTTTGCCCATGCAGAGGCGGGCCATAGGAACAGATTGCTCAGAAGTTACCCCCAAAATTATCTTTTTTGGAACAGGATATGATAAAATTCAAACCTAAATGTGCTCTTGAAAACAATGGAATTTTTGGTAGTGAGCAATTAAGAGGAAGCTGGTAGCGCCATGAGAGCAACATGCTAAACCAAATGCCAGCTAATTTACCAGAGAGAAGTAAAGACAGAGATAGCTAGGAAGAGCCCTGATAGGGTCATAAAAATCCTCAAACACAGCCCTCATAAATTACTCCTGCAAAGGGGTACCCATGTAATTGGACCAGGCATTTAAAGAAGAATGAATATCAATTCTTCCTAAATGCTTCCAAAAAATAGAAGAAGACGGGACTCTTCCCAACTTATTCTTTGAGTCCAGTATTATCCTGACACCAAAACCAGGCAAGATATCACAAGAAAAATTCTAAGATCAATATATTTTAGAAATACAGATACAAAAATCCTCATCAAAATAAGGATTATACATCATGACCAAGTGGTATTTATCCCAGGAATATAAGGTAGATTTAACCTCCAAAAATCATTCATGTAATATACCCCATCAATAAAATAAAGGCCAAAAACCACACACTCATTTCATTAGACACATTAAAAGCAAATGTGACAAAATCCCAACATTTCTTCATAATTTAAAGAAAAAAAAAAAGAAGGGAACTTTCTCACCAGATATAGTGCATCCATGAAAACCCCATAGCTAGCATTTATTTAAGGGTAAAAGACTGAATGCTTTACCCCTAAGACCAAGAGCAAAACAAAGGCCTTCACTGTCACCACTCACCACCACTATTCAACATTGTATTAAGGTCTAGCTAGAGTAATTAGGAAAAAAAGAAAAGAAATAAAAGGTATCCATGTTGGAAAGGAAGAAGTAAAACTTTCTCTATTTGCAGATCACATGATCTTTTATTCAGAAAGTTTTAAGTAATCCACTAAAAAATTATTAGACTAAACATGAGTTCATCAAGATGATAGATTCAAGTTCAGTGTGCAAAAATCACTTGTATTTCTACACACTAGCTATGAGTAATAATTCAGCAAAAAAAATGAATAAAGTACTGATCCAAAAATGAAATTAAGAAAAAATAGCATCAAAAAGAATAAAATGCTTAGGAACAAATTTAACAAAAGAAGTACAAGGGAAGTGGATGTGGCTCAAGCGATTGGGCTCCCGTCTACCATATAGGAGGTCCCAGGTTCCTTTCCCAGAGAAGTGGCCCACACAGACAACTGGCCCACACAGAGAGCTGGCACAAGAAAAAGAGACAAAGAGGAGAGACAATGAGAAGCACAACAAACCAGGGAGCTGAGCT
>JAQZBX010001070.1:0-89798 GCA_029593785.1 Cabassous unicinctus | reverse complement strand
CTCCTCAAAGAATTCCTTTGCTCTGAAGCTCAGTGAGAAAATGGCATTCAATGTGTGTGGGGATGGGGGGAGGTGGGGTTAATGGGGGGGGGGCTCTGAAAGCTACTACAAGTGTCAGTTTCCTGTACATTAGGGAGTAGCTGTCCTGAGCATCAGGGTTCTGTCTGGGGAGAACTCGGCTTTGGTCTTTTGCATCATGGAAAATTTTATAAAGCAAAGCTTCTTTTTGTTCTCTTTTTACATGTCCCCCCACACACTTGGTATTTTAACATTCTTCTTACAGATTTTTTTTTTTTTTGCCTTGTATCTTCATGCTATGAAAATGCACAAACTAATATGTTCTATTGATTTTCCATTAGTAATGTCTGTGTTTTGTGTCCTTATCTTCCCACTTCATTCAGATGAGCTGCTTTCACAGTGATGCATGCACCTGGTAGGATTGTCCCTAGGAGTAAACATCCATTTGATGAAAGAGAGGGGGATGTTTATTTGTGATGCATATCACAGGTAGACAACATATATGGTGTGAGGTTTATTAAAGTGTTTGTTTTCTAACTAAGTTATTGCTAACATATGGTTAAGCTCATTTGTTGTAAACATAAGTACTTTATGTGTATGTTCTATATAAATTAGTATCTCATTAATTTTACTGTCTGCTGGCAAAAGCTGTCATCTAAAATTTGCCTAGATTGCTTAAACTGGTTTCACAGAACCCCACCCCATCCTTGGCTGTCTCATTTTTTGATGATACATTGTGATTAGATTACCTCTTGCCCGGAGCTGGTGCAATCTTGGACGTAGTAACTGCTTCATTGCTTGCTTTGAAAGCAAATTGAAAAGAAATGTTATTAATTAAAGTGTCTGAATATGCTAAATAGCTTATTATTCATTTACCACTTTTTTAGACAAACTTCTAGCAGCATTAGATGAGGAATGGGCAGACGACCCCTCTTAGAGGAAAAACAGTAAGTTTCTTATGAACAAGACTAATGCCCTACCACATTATAACAATGTTCTTTTTAGATCCAGCAAACACGTAATCAATTCGCTGGCATGCGCAATATCACTCTTGTTGTAGAGACTTGGGAGGAGGGGTTGTTGCTAGGTAACCATCTTCTCACCACCCAAAACACACAGCCTCCAACAAGTTCCCGCCCTGGGAAACATAGACCTTTAAGCACAGTGTTTACTTCAGAGTGATTCTTTGACTCTTGAAGTGACTCCGTATTTACCCTACTTTATTTCCGATTGCAAATGTCTACATATTACTTTGAAAAGCAATTAACAGAATATTTGAATTCCTTTTAGTTTTAAGAAATCCAGTTGAATTTAAACACTATTGATAACCCAATATATGAGGGTTTTTTGCTTATTTTATTTATATTGTTTAATATATAGTTTGAATTACACATTTTATTTATATAGCTCACTAATTACATGATTTAGTCTATATATTCTCCACTCTCTTCTTTAAAATTAATATTAGTGAATGTAATTAAAGTCTTCTGTTAAACAAAAGAAAATTTAGGTTTTGAAAATTTTGCAATAATGTTTAGGAATCTTTTAGTAATACTCAAATTAATACAAAAACATTCTTCCAGTGTGTGGGTGGAGTAGAATGGAGTATTTGATAATAGATAATGGGTAATTGTTTTAATGTTCCATATCATTCTATTAAGAATGCTGGTTCTAATGATAATGGAATAGATATATACTGCAAGCAAACCCAAGTCAAAATCCTGCAAGACAAAGGCTTTCCAAGTTGCTACCTCAGAAATCCCTTTTCTATGTTTTTCTTCAACATATTAAACATTTGTTATGTGTCAACCTATATGAGACTCTACTGGCACACAAATGAAAAACTGATTAGCCCAAACTAAAAGTAAGCTTATAATCTTCCTTGCTTTCTTCTTTTCTTTCCTTTAACACATATTTATTAAATATGTACTACATCCTAGGCTTTTGCTAAGAGGGTGATGTATATTGGTCATGCTGATTGTATTAGTCAAAGGGGTGCTGATGCAAAATGCCAGAAATCTGTTGGCTTTTATAAAGAGTATTTATTTGGGGCAGAAGCTTACAGTTACCAGGCCATAAAGCCAAAGATACTTCCCTCACCAAAGTCTATTGCCAAGTGTTGCAACAAGATGGCTGCTGGCATCTGCCAAGAGTTCAGGCTTCTTGGGTTCCTCTCTTCCCAGGGCTCTGTTTCTCTCCAGGCTCAGCTGCTCTTCTCCTCTATGTGCTTACTTCCCAGGCTCCAGCTCAAAACTCAAAACTCCTTTCTCTGTGGTGAGGTTTCTCTGTGAGGCCCCGCTCACCAAGGGGGCGGGTATGCAATGTCTTACTGATATGGCCCAATCCAAGCCTTAATTATTATTTCATCAAGTAAGTGAAAGCTCTGAATCCAATATAATCTGATATGCCCAGAGGGACAGACCAGTTTACAAACATAATCCAATATCTATTTTTGGAATTCATAAACAATATCAAACTGCCACAATGATAAAATGATTCTTCGCCTTATGGAACTTACAGACTTCAGGAGAAATTGACAGTCCTTCTTGTCAATTAGGGGAAAACTTAGATTGTTACTATATTCATATTTCTTTTACCTTTTACTCTCTGCTGAACCCTGGGCCACATTATTCCACAGCCACCATCGTCTTACATCCAAAGTGATCTTATTGACACTTTTTTCCATGACTGTGGATTAATGATGAGTCTAACAGACAGATTGTGTTATTTCATCCCTTCTACCTTTCCACATCTTCTTTCTCTTTTAAGAGTCAAAGTTTCATTTTTATTATGAATCTTTCTGATTTACCAGCACTCCTGAATATTTCTTTCTACTTTAAATTCATATATCCCTATTTCTAGTGATGGCCTTTAAGCCAGCTTAACACATCTTTGATCTGCATACCAGCAAGTACCCAAAAATAAACCAAAGACCTCCACTAATGAGCACCTCAAGTATTACAGAAGTTTCCCACTTCCTGGTCTGCTTTGCTCCAATATATTTCATGGCTAGGCATCATTCTATTTTTACATTTTAGACCTTTATTTAAGCTGTGGTCTTTGAACTGATTCCTCCTGTTCTTGATCTTGGTTCCCCAACAAGAATTTTGACCTGGAAGTATTCCAGAAGCTTACTGAGTTTCAGTTTACTTTGAAGGCAACTCTTTATAGCTCCTCATGATGTATTAATTCTTCCTCTTCCATCTATTCCTAAGTGTGGCAGTTTAAAATTATTTTATGGGCAAGCGGATGTGGCTTAAGTAGTTGGGCATCCATCTACCATATGGAAGGACCTGGGTTCAATCTCTGGGACTTCCTGGTAAAATAAAAAAAAAAGACAAGCAGGCAAGCTGGGTCCATGCTCAGTGAGCCAAGCCACGCAGCAAGATGATGACTCAACAAAAGAGAGATGCAGCGGAGAGCCAAGGCAAGACGCGCCAGAAACCAGGAACTGAGGTGGCACAAGTGACAGGGTGCCTCTCTCCCACATTGGAGGTCCCTAGGATCAAATCCTAGTGAAGCCTGGAGGAGAGAAATGAGAAGAGAAGGTAAGAAACAGACAAAGAAGTTCACCCAGCTAATGGACACAGACAGCAAGTGGGGGTGGGGAGTGGAAGGAACTCATAGAACTGTACACCAAAAAGAAGAAAAATAAAAGTCAATTAAAAAAATTATTTTATGAATCCCAAGAAGAGAAATATTACTTTGTAAACCAATCTATTCCTCTGGGTGTGATACCCTTTGATTGCATTAAATTCAGTTGAGGGGCCTTTGATTGGATTGCCTGATAAGATCATTTTGGGGTTTTTGATTGGACTACGTCAGTGAGGCATGACTAAGGTTGAGTCTCCACCCCCTTGCTGGGTCTGGTATAAATCAAAACACAGAGAGAGAGCCAAACAGACAGACACAGGAAAAGAAAGCCACCATGCTTGATCCTGCCATGTAAGAGAGAGGACTACAAGGCTGCTTAAGCACAAAACCACTGAGCAACCCCAAAGGAGATGGTGAGCCTGGAAGGGAAGGTCAAAACCTAAGCAGAGATCATCAGCCATCTTGCTTCACCACATGGCAACACACCAAGATCAACAGTAGCTGACTTCGGTGAGTAAGCATCTCTGATGGTTCTTTTCATAGCCTTGGAACTGTAAGCTATTATCCCAAACAAATTTCCTTTATAAATGCCATCCCATTTCTGGTACTTTGCATTGGCACCACTTTGGTATGCTGAAACACTAAGTGAAACCTGTCTTTTCCTTCCATTACCAACAAAAAGAAAACAGGATAATTTGTATGTGTGTTGGGGAAGTGTGGGAGTAATAGAAGTGGATGAAATTTTCCATCTTAAATAGTAGATATTTAACAATTACATTACTTGATAATTAATGAAATAAATATTTGGTAAAAAATAGACTAAAACTGTACAATTGAAAATGATTAATATCTAATGTCACTGGATAATATAGTCCCAACATGAAAGAATGCTAACAAAAGACAGGAAGCAAGAGAAAAACTAAAATGATTATAAATACAATAGAAAAAACAGATAAAGTCATTAAAATCTAAATAGAAGATTTATAACCTTCAAGGTAAACTGCTAAAAAATAAAGTAAAACTCTATGTTAGTTGAGTAAAAATGACTAAATGAAAATGTAAAGAAATATTATAATAACAGAATGTACAAAGATTTATTAAAAATACAGAGATGGAAAAATTACCATCAAGAAAAATTTAAATCAAAAGGGAGAAAATATCCAATTTTATATTTATAAAAGTATACTTTGATGATTGAAAGGCAATGGTTTTTAAGGCTTATGATCCAAATAACTTAACATTGAATACATAAAGCAAAACTGTTTTAAATAATGAAGAGAAATAAACAGACACATAATGGCTGAATAGAGACACATTTTTATTTATTCTAGCCAATTACAGATCATTTTCATTCCAGGTTTAGACACGTTATCTGTCATGGGACAGTTTTACTGGCAATTTTTCCCCAAGCTGTAAAGAATTCATATTTCTCAAAGCATGCAAACTCTGAAGAACAGGGAAAGTAATGAAAAATGTCTTAAATATTTAATCTAGAATTTACTTAGAAAGTTAAGAAACGTGAGAAGATATTAAGATATATAATAGTTATATTTAATAATGAACTTAAAGATCAATACACCATAATTTTCAAAGAGTACATCTTTGAATGGCATTTACAGAAGTAAAGTAACATAAGTACAAATATTCCTCATGATCCAACAATCATTTTATTAGTATATATATATCAAAGAGAAATTCTCACACTGGGCCAGAAAGGGGGAACATATATGAATATATATGACAGCATTGTTTATGATAGCAGGGAGTTGAAAGCAACATGTGAATGTCCACCATAATATGAAGGAATAAGTAAATTGTGTTCAAAACAAATCATGTAACATTAGTCCACAATTAAAGGCAATAAAATATATACATATATATATTCCAACATCCCTATATTTTATTAAATATTATGTTGAAGAGAACACTAAGAAACAAAGAGTTATAGCAAAACATTTATGAAAAATAAATTCATATACACACAAATATCACTAGATATTTTTCAACAATATAAAACAAACTCAGACTTCTCTCAAAGTTATAATGGATTCACTTGTGGCAGACCTGGCAAGAATAATTAGAAAAACCAAAAAAATCTGTTATGAAAGTTTGTTTTAAAGTATTTAAGAATTCCTGAGGCAACTAAAGCTTCAAGATCCAAGGTATGAGAGAAAAAGAAATACTAGAGAGGTGAGCTGACATTCTGCAAGTCACTTTTACTCTCAAGGAATGCTCTGATTTTAAAAAATAGTGAGAAATTAAGAAATCAGGCAAAAAAAAAAATACTTCGGTAAGAAACAGAGAAGCAAGCAGATATTTTGCCATTCTCACAGGAATGGAGAAGGGACATAGAAATGGTCCCTGCACTGAGTGATTCCCTGAAAAAAACTCATGTTCAGTTTTTCAAATTTGAAGGCCAGAGGCTTACAAACTAACTACAAAGTCACTGGAAAACAAAATGGTGGTTTCAACTGACTCATGGGGCTGTGAAGACAAAAATTGTACCTTATCACCTGCTACAGGAAGGATCCAGAGTAACACCACAGGTTGTAGTTGAGACTGCTGAAGAAGTACATCAAGGAGAAAGGATAAATCAATAATAGAACAAGACTTCATGGAAACAAAACCCAGGGTCATTAGTTCCTGAATGGATAAATATGGTATAAGTCCCAACAAAGGCATCTTTCCAGAAGATAAATGAGCCCAAACTGGAAATTCTTCATACATATTGTTCAGCATTCAATCAATAATCATCAGTCATAATGAGAAACTTAACCAAGGAGAAAATAGACAACAAAAATAGACCCATAGATGATCCACAGATAACTGTTATTAATATTTTGATAAAAAAATAAGATGGGAAAATTTACCAGAAAACAAGAATCTGTGAGTCTCAGACTAACATTCTAGAACACAAAAATACATTTTTTGAAATGAAAAAGGAAATGATTAAAATAAGCTGATGACTGAGTATAAGAGTAAAAGGGATTAGTGAACTAGAAGAAACGTCATATCAACGGATAATCTCCAGACTAAAGCACAGAGCACTAAAAGAATGGAAAATTCAGAAAAGATCTTAACAGACATATGGAAGATGGTAACAATTATAACGTAAGTATAATTTAGCATCATGGAAAGGAAAGAAAGTCAGGATGGGGTATAAGCAATATTTGAAGAGAAAATAACAGAATTTCCTGAACCAAGGAAAAACATCAACTCACATGTACAAGAATCATTAAGAGTTCCAAGAAGGATTAGCATAAATGAAATCACAGTTGAATTGCCAAAAACAAAAGGCAAAAACTATAATCTTGAAATTCAGAAAATAAGATATATTACCTTCATAGAGCATTAAGAAAATGTTTCAATAGAGAAGACAGATGCCTGGTTACAGTAGAATAAAATCTTTAAAATGCTGAAAGAGATTAAATGCCAATCTAGAATTATGTACCAGCAAAATTATTCATCAAATTAAGTGGAAAGAAAGAGATTTATAGAAAAACAAAAAGTGAGCAAAGTCATTGCTAGTAAATGGTTACTAAATGAAGGGAAATAATCATAGACCAAAAGTACAGAAATTCAAAGCAAAATAAAGAACACTGAAAATGGTGAATATGTATCTAACTATAAATGCATATTAACTGCTTAAAATAATTAAAACTTACTGTGATGTATAAGATATATAGAGAATTAAATTACATGGCAAAAAATGACTCACAGGGTAAGAAAGGATAAGTTGAGTTGCAGTGTTTTAAAGTTTCAGAAATGACAAAAATAATAATTTATATTTGACTTGAAATGATTAGGGTAAATCTAAATGAATACCAGGAAAAATATATATATTTGAAACTATTAAGTGCCAAAAAAGTAGTAAATGCTAAAAGGAAAAAAAAATAGAAAGGAAAAAAGTAGAAAAATTTGGTCCAGTAGAAAACAACAATTTGGATGATATTAACCCAAAGATATCAGTAATTAGATTAACTTTGAATGGACTTAATAACCATATTAAAACATAAAAGAAGTTTCCAGTCAGGAGGAAATACAAAAACCCAATTCTCCATATCTGTCTTGCTTCTAAGAGAAAAAACAATTAAATATGGAGAAAACATCAAAGTCAAAGGTGGGCGGGGGGTGGGGGGGAACACTCATACCCCAATAAAAAGAAAACTAGTCTATTTGTGTGGTGTGGGTATGGGTATGTAGGTGTATGAGGGTATGTGTGGTAATAAAATCAGGAAAGTAGGTTTTTAAGTCAATGCACAAAAGGATTAGCTAATCAGGATATTTTAAATTTGCATATACCCATTATTATAGCCTCAAAATACATAAAGCAAAAATTGACAGAATTTTATGAGAAATGGACAAATCCACATCAGAGAAGAAAACTTTATCAATCTCCCTAAAACTTATAGAAGAAGAATAAAAAAATTAATACAGATAGAGAATATCTAAACAAATTAATAAATTTGACATGATGGTCAAATAACAGACCCAGTAATCTTTACAAGTATATCTGTTGAACATTTATCAAACTTCATTATATGGGGACATAAAACAAGTTTCAAAACATTTCAAAGGACTCAAATAATACCATTTGTTCTCTAACCTCAGAGGCATTAATCAGTAAAAACAGCTATCTAGAAAACCCCCTATTAAAAAAAAAAAAAAAAAAAAAAGCTGTATTGCTTAGTATTCTAAATAAGAATGGGAAGACATCTCAATAGAAATTAGAAAAACAGCATGAACTGAATGGTAATTATAACACATTATCACATTTATAAATAGTATGTCCCAACTTATGCTTGGGGAGGAAATGCATAGCTTAAAGGTGTATATTCGAGTAGAGAAATCATCTACAAACAATGATATAAGTATAAATTGCAAAAAGAAAGAAAATGAACAGAAAATTCACCCCAAAGTATATCGAGAAAAGAAAAAATGATATGAAAATATATTAATACAAAACACTACATTGAAAAGAAGAGAACCAACAAAACTAAAGTAGTTTCTTTGAGAAGATTAGTGATAATCTGTGGCAATATTGACAAGATAAAAAAAGAAAGGAAAAAATACAAATTATAAAGGACATAAGTGAACAAAAAAGTCAAGCCACAGATTAGAAGAATATATTTACAATGCTATTTTTTACATAGAAATTGTGTACAGAAGCATATTTTTAAAAGTTGTAAAAATTAATTTTTAAAGGATATTCCAATTAAAAATGGAGAAAAGCCCAGAAAAGCCACTTTACAAAGGATACACCAATGACTAATGATCAGACAAAAGTAATTTAGCAGCAGTAGATATCAGGGAAATACAAATTAAAACCACAATGTGTAGGTCTATACATCCACCGAAAGACCTATAGAGGAGGAAGAAAATGCACCAACAAGCATTGATAAGAATGCGAGACAACAAGAAGTATTATTCACTGCTGTTAGGCATTTAAAATGGTACACACATTTTGAAAAGCTGTTTGACAATATCTACTAAAGCAAAATATAGGCAAGTGCCATGGCTATGCAGTTCCACCCATTGCTAAATTCCTAATTGGAATTACTACATACATGTACAAGAATGCTCATAGCAGCCTTATCCTCATTACCAAATACAGGAAATGTTTCACCTTTCTTATCAACTTTAGATTGGATAAATTTACAAAGTAGAATACAATACAGAAAGGAAAAAGAACGAAGTGCTGCTATACATAGTAAGGATGAGTCTCACAAATATGATGTTGAAGGAAAGAATCCAGACAGAAAAGAGCACACACTATGTGATTTCATTTATTTGAACTTAAAAAAAAAACTTAAAAAAAACTCTAGTCAATGGTGATAGAGGTTATAATAGTGATCACCTTTGTGAGGGACACTTACTGGTACGGAGCACAGAGGAGGTTTGTGGGGTGATGCTAATAAGTTTTTTTTTTTGTAAAAGTTGAGTTGTTCAGATGTAATTTGTGTACTATTCTGTAGGTGTTATATACACACACACACACACACATATAAAGTTCACCAAAAATTTTAAGTGTGTGTTTACAATTAACCTGGCTATACATTTTACACCAGTAAAAATATTTTCAAGGACACATAGCAGACAAATTAGTGTAGATGTAATGGAAGTATTCTGGCAATTGTGCATAAAGGAGAAAACTAAATGAAACTAGAGATGGAATGTGCATGGATTTATGACGAACCTATGATTTTTTTCATATTTCAAAACGTTGAGTATCCTTCTGAACAATCTTTAATTTTTCAAGGATCTACTCACTTTGAATTATTTCTCAGTGTCACAAATCTGCATGTCCCCTTTTGATTTACAGTAACAAAAAACTTCTCAGCTACTTCTTTTTCCTAGCTCTAGATGTTATAAAAATAGTGTGGGAATTGAAAGGGGTGGGAATCAACACTGTATAAAAATATAAAAATTATATAAAGAAAATCTATATGAAATAAAAACTTCCTGAGCTGCTGCATAGAACGAATATGCTTGTCTAAATGTTCTTTCCCATGGTCTCAGCATTATCAAATGAAATGAAAATAAAAGTCAGAGATTTCACCTGGCAATCCTAGAATCCTATAAACTCAAAAGCATACGCCTAGTTTGGGTATCTAATGCAGTTAGGGGTAATGTTCATTGAACTGGAATCATGATCCAGCATCAGATTGGGGTGGAAAGGTTTAGAACCCATGGCCTTTAAGCTTCCTTCAATTATTATAAGCTAAGAAACAATTCTCTATCCCAGAGGAAACATCTCTGATGTCCACATTACTGAAACCCTCTGCTTCCAATAACACCTCCAAAAAGTCCAGATGTGGTAATGAATATGCCCAAAATTAAAAATTGAAGATGAAACTTGTCTTTGACTTCCTAGACTTTGCTTTATGCAAACTTTCTTTCCCTCACAGCACTCACTTCTTCCAAAATTTAGTGTGCATTTCTTTTTGTTCCCCCCCCTTCCCTCCCTAAATCCATACCTACTCTTAAGAAAAGCAAAAGCTAAACAAAAGAAAACAAAAAGCTAGTAACAGTTGCTCATAGTTTACTTTGAGACAAAATCTTTTTGTGGCTTCTGAGGAAATAAGTATTTTACAATAATTGCAACTGTATATAAAATGAAAGACCCTTCTCTACTCCAGGGAAAAAAGAAAAGGTTGGAAATCACCTGTGTCCCTACCTGAGCTTCTTAAAACATGTCATGATTATGTTTTATCTCTCCTTAACAGTATTGAGTTCCCAAGGCTGCCTTAACAAAATGCCGCAAACTGGATGAATAAAAACAAGAGAAATGCATTGTCTCACAGTTCTGGTGGCAAGAAATCTGAAATTAAGGTGTTAGCAGAGCCATACTCCATCTGAAACCTGTAGGAGAGAATCCTTTCTTGCTTCTTCCTCGCTTCTGGTGATATGTCCTTGATCCTTGGCTTTCCTTGTCTTCTAGTACTTTAAAGATCTGCATCAGTCAACATTTTGTGTTCTCCCCTGTGTCTGTCTCTGTGTGTCTCCAAAGGTCTTCTTCTTAAAGGGATACAATCATATTGGATTAAGGGGCCACCCTACTACAATATGACCTCATTTAAACTTAACAAACAACATTTGCAATCACTCTATTTCCAAACAAGTTCACTTTATCAGGTACCAGGGGTTAGAAATTCGACATTTCTTTTGGGGGGATGAAAGCAACCAATAACACTCCCCTTGGAAAGCAGGCATAGGACAAATATCTTCATGCCTTCTCAGGAGCACCACATACTCATGAGATATATTGGAGAAATTAAGATCACAGTTTAATGATATCTATTTAACAGTGACAGGGAAATAGGAAAAAAGAAAGAAAAATAAATTGAAAAGATTAAGTTAGGAAATCATTTGATACCTGAGAAAATATCCATAATCTTTAAGAAAAAGAAAAGTCAATGATAGCTTATTTAGCCAAATCATGAGTATTAAAAATTTTAGCTAACAGTGCACAATGACATATATTAGTTAGATAGTACTGAATTTAATTTTGTCCAGTTTGCACATTTTTACTGCCACCCCTCCCATCTTTTACAGGAATCTTTTTTTTTTTTAATTGAATTATAACCTACTGATTAACGTTTGGCATTCAACCACACTTAGCCCATTTGATGTGCAGCCATGGCTCGCAGAATTGCTGATCAGTTCTTCTGAGTTTGCAGAAAATTATGAACTGTCATCCAAATATCAAAGGTTAAATTTTTGCCAATGTCCAGGGTATAGCATGGGCCAAGAAATAAAGAATGAAAGGAAGAAAGAGCAAAAAATAAAAAATAAAATAATTTAAAAAGCAGAGTAAACAGAGTAAAGGGATGGGAAAGGGGAGAGAAGATTGAAGACTAGAGAAGCAGAAGGGAAACAGAAAGGAAGTTAGACAGAGAGATGAGGGAAAAATGATAGAAAGAAAAATGGAGGGAAAGAAGGAGAGATGGAAGGGAGAGAGGGAGGAAGAAAGTGAGAGAAAGAAAAGAGAATTTATCCAGAATTGAGAAATTAATGTATAGATAATTTTGTTTAACCAACAAAGGACTGGTTAGCAGCCACAGAAATATACTTCCTTTGAGCTCTTTGTTGTCATTTTATCCTCCTTTTCTTCTATCCCTTTGTCTTTTCTATCCTGCTGTATAAGTCAGGGCTCTCTAAGGAGACAGAACCGACAGGAGATATCTGTAAATAAAATGAGATTTTATAAAATTCTCTTACGCATCTGTGGGGATGCGCAAGTCCAAATTCTGCAGGGCAGGCTGCAAACCAGGGGCTCTAATGAAGGTCCATGATAAGTACCCAGGAGATGTTGGCTGTCTGAAGAGGGGCTGGGAATTCTCTTTCTGAATGCTGAAATCACTTCCCCTTTTAAAGCCTTCAACTGATTGGATAAGTCGTCATTCATTGCTGTCAGCAAACTCCTTGGTTGATTGTAGATGTAATCAGCCATCTATGCAATCAACTCACTCATGACTAAAGTCTGTGGAATGTCCTTGTATTATGATTAGCCCAGTGTTTGCTTGACCAAACAACTGGGCACCATTACCTGGCCGAGTTGACACACTGGCCTAACCATCTCTCCTGCCTTTGTTTTTTATGGATTTTTAAAATTTTAATATCTTTAATTATCATACATTGAAATTGACATATATTTTGCCCTTTTTGTATGGTTCTATAAACTTTAACACATGTAAAGATTCACGTAATCCCAACCACAATAGAATAGTTTCACCAACACAAAAATTTTCATGGTTACCCCTTTAAAGGTATACCATCCTTCCATGCATAAAATCTGTCAACCATAGGTCTGTTCTCCAACATTATAGTTTTGTCTATCTGAGGTTGTCATATAGAAGAACTTGCTCAGTAGGTATCTTTTAAGATGGCCTTCTTTCATGCAACATAAGGTCTTTTAAGAATCATCCAAGTTGTTGCATGCTCTGTTTTATTGCTGAGTCATTCTTTGTATGGATGAACTACAGTTTACCACTCACCGGGTGAAGGAAATTTAGGTTCTTTCCAGTTCTTGTCTATTACAAAGAAAGCTGCTAAAAACATTCATGTCTAGGTATTTGTGTAAATAAGAGTTTTTATTTTTCTAGGGTAAATTCACAGGAGTGGGATTGATAGGTCTTACAGTAAGTATGTACATAGTTTTATAAGAAACTACCAAACCATTTTCCAGAATGACCATAACATTTTTCATTCCCATTAGTAATGCATGAAAGTTCCATTTGCTCTGCATCCTTGCCAACAGTGAGTGTCCTTAATATTTTTTATTTTAGCCTTCCTGCTAGATACGAAAAGTATGGAGTGATATTTCATTGTGATTTTAATTTGTATTTCCCTAACAGTCAATGATATCAAACATTTTTTCAAGTGCTTACTTACCATTCATATATCCTCTTTGGTAAAGTCTTTTGCCCACTATTTTGTAAATTGGGCTGTTTGTTTTCTTATTTTTGAGTTTGGGATTTCTTTATATGTTCTGGAGGACTTTTATGTATTTAAGTCCTTTGCATTATAAGCGAGTTACAAATAGTTTCTCCCAATCTGTAGCTTATTTTTGCATTCTCTTGACAGTGTCTTTTGCAAAGAGAAAGTTCTTAATTTTGAAAAAGTCATTTTATCAAGTTTTGCTTTTATGGATCATGCAATCATTTTGAAGAACTCTGGTTAACTCAGTGAGGAAGATTTCTTTTAAAAGTTTTTTTCTTCTCATAGTTTTGTGTTTCCATTTAGATCTATAATCCATTTTGAGTCAATTTTCAATAATATATGAAGTTTAGGTCAATGTTTATTTTGTTTGCATATGTATTAACAATTGTCCCAACACCCTTTGTTGAAAAGACTTTCCTTTCTCCATTGAATTGCTTTTGTACCTTTGTCAAGATCAAATGATCAAATTTGCATGGATTGTCTGCACTTACTCTTCTGTTACATTTATGATTCTGAACCTTTGCCACTGTCTTGTCTACTGTAGCTTACTACTAAGTCTTAAAGTCATAGTGTAATTCCTCCAATATTGTTCTTTTTCAAAATTGCTTTGTCTGTTTCAGTTCCATTGCTCTTCCATATAAACTTTAGAACAAGCTTATCTACATTTATAAAATTCCAGCTGGTATTTAGATTGGTATTGTGTTAAATCCATAGATCACTTTGAGAAAAATTGACATCTTACTATGTTGAGACTTTCAAACCATGAATATGGTAAGTGTCTCCATTTAAGTCTGTTTAAATTTGTTTTATTAACATTTTGTAGCATTCAGCATACTATACCTATTTTGTTGTATTAATGTCTAAGTATTTCAATTTTGGAGCTATTGTAAATGATACTGTGTTTTAAAATTTTGGTGTCCAATGTTTTATTGGATATATATAGAAATACTATGGAATTTTCTGTGTTGACTTTATATCCTGTGTCCTTGTTAACTCACTTATTAGTTCCAGGACATTTTTTCCTAATACTCCCTGGGATTTTCTGCTTTAAAAAAAATCTTATTTGTATTATCTTTACAACCTTTATATAAATCTAAAATTATTCTAAAATAAAAAGGTTATTTAAAAAATTTCCTAGGAGATATATACATCTGTGTTCTACTCAGTTTCTGGGCCCACTTGGAGTAGGGTAAGACCAAGGGTCATTTTAGAATATTAGCCCCCCAATGTAAATGGTTAGTAGCAGTCTGATTAAACCAGGATCAAGCAAAGAAAAATTATACAAAGCATTCTGCAGCATATGACAAGAAACATTGTCCTTAAAAGGGGGCATTTAAACGGGTACAGTGAGTCCAGAAGTTAGGTTTATTTTAGTACTATTTGTACAGGATAGTAGTGATTAAAATATTGGAAATAAGGTGGGAAGGTTTTGTGATACAACTTGAGCATGAACTTAAAGGATTTGAACTTAAGTTATTCATTCAATAAGAATTTATTGAGTATCTATCTATCCTATGGGATGGTGTAAAGACTGAACCCAAAAAGATGACTAAAAATATCTAATTCTACATTCAAAGAATTCATATTTCAGGGAGGAAGATAAGCTATAAACCACAACAACAAAATCCAAGCTCATTTTTAATAGTGTAAACCCTTGTTAGCCTTCTCTCAACCCTGTTTATGGAATTACAAAGATAATCAACATGAGCCTATTAAGCCTATAAGTAATTTGTAAGATGTATGAACGATCACTTTCATCTTTAAGAAACTCTTATTGTATTGGATAAACAGGTTTTGATACCATGCTTTAGACTAAAAGTGCTATTGGGGTATCCCAATTCTACAGGGGTCTCCCTCTGGTTTTGTATTTTAATCTTTTAATAACATATGTTTTCTAAATTGCTTGTAGAGTTTGCCTTTTACTGCTATCTATCAAAATGAATCGCAGAGAGGGTCGAAGAGGTTGAGGAAAAGAAAGGGAGATTCTAACTCTGTTCCCTTTTTCTGCAACAATATTTACCTGCCAGATGTCCAGAGTAAGACAGCATTTACCCGTGTTTAATACTTTGGTTCTAAAAATGATAAGAGAAAAATTTTAGCATTTCTCCATTTACCTTCTACATTTCCTCTTTTTTCTTCTTCCTCCACAACCAGAATTCCAAGAATTTAGTCCATAACATCCCACACAGGGTAAGGAATTTACCCACAACACAAACTTTGCTAGCCCTTCCTTTACTTTTCCCTCCTTTATCTAGCTTTCTTGGGCTTCTCCTTGACATTGCTAGTGCTTACTTGACAAACTAGATTCAGTTCAGCATTGGATCATACTACTTTCTCTGGATACTATGCTCAGGTACCATATATAATTTAATAGCCAATGTATTTGTAAAACCAGCTAAAGAAGTAAGCAACATTAGTCTTTTAATGAAAAAAGGGATAAACTGTTGAATGCCATGGTGAGAGACAGTATATTCAACATCACATTGGTGGTGTGTTGAAGCTGTATATACCCAGAAAAATATGTTCTTAAAGGCCAAGGGATTTCAAAGTGTGTCAGGAGATCATTCCAGAGGTTACGCTTATGCATGTCTCAGGAGGATCTCATTGACTGCCACAGTAAACAGTACCTCACAGGGGAGCTCACAAGGGCTCACAAGGGCTCTGAGACATCTAGACTCTATAGGCAGGGCAGACAATCTCAGGAATTTGGCACCCAGTCACCTTACCTTCTGCCCCTTTTATTTGAACCTATAATCAGCACTATAATTGTTAAAAATATGTACCAGAGACTTAAAAATCTTCATTCTGTTCGTATGCTGGTTGAGCCCTGAATCTCAGCAGAGTTGCAACACCTACTTTCCAGTTCATTGAACTCACCTAGGACCACTAACAAAATGGTGATGATAGACAATGCCCATCCCAAAAAACAGAGAGTATCTACAACCACAAGCAAGACAGCTCTATTTATCTGCCCCATGGGATCTAAGCCCCTCTCAATAAGAAACAGAGTAGGCATCACCATCCTAAAGACTTCAAGGTAGAGGAATAAACAAACATAAGGGGGGAATGCAACTCTGAGCTAAAATAGACTTATTTTCATTCTAGCAATGAAAGAATTGCAGCATTGATATAAAGGCAGTGGTAACAAGAGCTTCTGAGGGGAGGGAGAGAGAAGAATAGGTATAACATGGGGCATTTTGGGACATTGGGATTGTTCTGCATGATGTTGCATTGACAGATACAGGCCATTATATATTTTGTCAAAACCTATTAAAATGTGCAGTGCAAAGGGTAAACTATAATGTAAACTATTGACCATAGTTAGTAGCAATGCTTCAATATGTGTTCATCAATTGTAACAAATGTACCACACTAATGGAAGATATTGTTTATGGGGAAAATTGCGGGGTGGGGGGGTTATATGGGAATCCCCTATATTTTTTTATGTATCATTATATAATCTAAAGCCTCTTTAAAAATAAAATTAATCCATGCACGTGGGTGTGAACCCATTGTAAGTAGGACCCCTTCATAAGATAAATGAATTTTATTTTAATCTATTCCCAGTATCTTTCCAAATTTAATCATTCATGAATTATGCCTCATCTGCCCAGAAATTATCAGCTTACACCAATTACTCTCCAGGTTATTATTAGCAGCAGTTGGGGCTATCAAAGATTTGGGTTAGGTCATCAGCAAACTTTTCATTCCATGTGAACTTAGATCCCAAGCTCAAAAATCACGGTAGCACGTGATGAGTCTACTTCAGTTAAGGTGTGACCCACCTCATTCAGGATGTGTCTTAATCCTATTACTGGAGTCCATTATAAGAGAATGAAATTTAGATAGAGAACCATCGAGGCAAGAAGCTGAAATCAATGATACCTGGAAGAGAAGAGAGAGGACATGTGTCTTGCCATATGGCAGAGGAGCCAAGAATCACTGGCAGCCGGTCTATGTGAACCAAGCATTGCCTTGATGAAGCCTTGATTTGGACATTTTCTCAGCCTAAGTACTGTGAGGTAACAAATCCCAATTGTCTAAGCCTACTTATTTCATGGTATTTGCTGGAGCAGCCTAGGAAACTAAAACAAATGCCATGGTGAAGGGCAATACATACATCACATTGGCAACTCCCCTTTGCAATTTCTAGCCCAGCCTTAATAATTCACCTTGTTTGTCTTTCAACTGACTGCTCTCTATAATGATTTCTATATTACAGCATTATGAAGTCACTGAACAGCTACAAATAGCTCAGGTGAATCTTGAATCCAAGGGTTTGTCAAGAAGACAGAAATAAAGGTAATTTTCCTGTGTTGCATTTGTACTACCTTCCACTATTGCTGGAGCCAAAATTAAAACCTGAGAACAAGTTTTAGTAAATAGCTAACTACAGTTGACAGTAAATTTCCAAGTATATTTTAGGCACTTTTACATAGTGTGAGACTAAAAAATACCCTGCTGCTCTAAATGTAAAATGTAGTTCTGTAATCTTCTAAATGGAATGGAAACTACTTGGGTCTGACTAAATAAATGTCACCAGGTTTGAAGACTGATGTATAAGAAATGACATACCTGTTGGAGTGACTGCCTTCACTATGGGGCTGTCAAGTTTTTGAGACCTCTCAGATTCAAATTGTTAAATGAATAAAGTGCCTTTTGCAGGGGGATGATGCAAAATCCTTTGAGCACAACCTCCTGTGACTTCTCCTAGGGATTTCTCAGGATCAATACCCAAAGGGTTCTCTTGTCGTATGCTCCTTATCAGTCACACTTGGCACTAATTCCCTGTGCAGATAACAGTGCCCTTATATAGACTCAAAAGTTAATAACATTCTCATCCACTCAAAAATACATTCTGAACTGGCAAAGGCAGGTGATGAAAATGCCATCACTTTCCAAAGCACGTCGGCACATGGGTATCTGCATCACAGCATGCTTGAGCTATGCAGTCTTGCATTTTGGCTATTTCTGCATTTCAAATGGCCTTTGCGAGCTTATGAATAATGTTTCCTTGCCTGTCTGGGCAGCAGCTTACATGTGTAATTTGGTTCTTTGTTTGTATGTGTGCATGTACCATGAGCTGCATTTTCTCTTCTCGGGTCTCTGTAGATTTAGCTACGATCATCCAATTCTTTGTATTATATTTATGGCCCCTTGTGATGTTTGCTTTAGTTTACTTTGTGTCAGTATTCATTAAGATTTCAATCTGAAGCACAGTGTTAGAAAAATAAAAATATATTCTCTACTGTAAATGTGTTCTTTTTATTTTTCTCCATCACTAAACTTGGGATGGATGGTAGTTTCATTCCATACTTGACCTCTTCGGTAACACGTAATATGTACAACCTATTGCATTCCTCACTCATCTTATTTTAACATATATTTTTTATTTTATGATGAAATATGTCTTTTTAAAATCCATAAAATACATTACAGATTAATATATTTAAAATCTTACATTGCCATTTTCTAGATTACTCAAGACTCTGAGCAAGTAATCTAAAATGACCTTAGATTTATATTGAAACATAATATATTTGTTTGCAGGGTTTCTATCAACCTAAAATGGCACCAGCTTTTCATGTACTTTAGAGAAAATTTCTAATAAACACAAAACCCAAGCACTGTAATTACAGCTAGATAATAGAAAGAATTTGAAGGAGCCACTGAGGGCAGTGGAACTATGTTTTATTTGTCTGTAAAGCAGCAGGTGGAATAAGATGCAATGCTCAAGATGGGCTACAATATGATGATTTAATTACGTTAATCGGCAAGCCTTAGTCATCAACATAATTAATACTTGAGAATATTCTTGGTTCCATTTTACAGATGAAGATGTGAATTGTAGTCATGGCTTTCCCTTTTGTTCCTCACCTATTTTGATAAACATGTCCCTAGAAAATGAAACCAATAGAGATTGAAGGATTTGATAAGTCCCTGGAGCCACATTTCAAAAACCTAATAAATTGGGCCATGGTTACTCCTCCTCCGTTTTCATTTGTTCTTTGACCTCGTTGAAACCATGTGCCTTGTTGCTGTGTTGCTATGTTGCTGTGTTGTACTCGTCTCTAACCTGGCACAGGCACTCCTGTAGCAAGACAAAGTAATGGGGAGGAAATGAGAAAGAATCAAATGTGACTTTAAAAATATACCTTGAAGACAAAAGCTCTAAGAAAGCACCTGTAGTATCATCTGCTCTTTATGTATCTCACACACTATAATTTGCTAAAGATTTTTAATCAAGTTAGTACCACTAGAGACACAATATTTTTTGCAGAAGTTACTAATTTAGCAATAAGAAATATTCATTAACTTATCTATTTTTAAATCATTGCTTTTTCTCTTCTGATAGGAATGCTTTCATTATTCATTGTCTCCTCTAGCACAGTTTAACACATGATTCATAATTGATAGACAATCCTTTATGCATGTTGCATCATCTGACGGCTTTGATTGAAGATGATGATGCAGAATGTATCAAGTATCTGCATCATTCAGTGGATCAGCAGATGAAATGACTGGAAATGAGTGAATCATCAAGTGTAACTTCTGGCTTTGGCGAGCAATCTCAGTGCCCCCTTGCATTAATGTGGCTTCCTCTCAGATAGCTGTGGATTTTAATAAGGTAATAGGACCATATAACTTTAGAGCTGTAAGAGACCTCTGAGATGTTTGAGCTAGACTGTTTATAATCAAGGAGAGAATACTGCTACTCAGTCTGTTTAAGAGTCTTGGCACAAGGTTACATGGAAAGGTAGCAGCCATGCTGAGCCACAGTCTTGTTGTATTGTTAATTTTTAACATACAATGTGATATTCTTTCCAAAAGAACTTTTACATTTTCTGCATATGGCAAATGCTATCCTGCTCATCTGTCTTTTATCATGCTGATAAAAATTCAAGGAAGCAGAAAGAGCTTTAAGTTATATTAAATTTAAATTTCAAAGAAAATACTGAGATGACCTGAATGATTTTTCTTTTTCATTTCTCAAATATGTGAATCTACTATTGCTAATTATGTACTTCAAAAATTAGACATAGTCTATAAGTAATGCTTACTATTATGGAAGAAAGAGTAAACCTATTTCTTATTTTATGAAAGTCAACTGGGAAAGCCCAAACCTCTGCATGATGTCCCACTAAAAACTGTCCCCATCATCATCTAAAATTAAAATACTCCTTCTAGTTACAAGCATTCTTCTTATTGCTTCTCTGCATGCATTGATATTTATGGGATCAATATGTAATTTAGTATCAGTATGTTTAATCATAATCAGCCAGAGCCTTGTGTTTAGCTGAACCTATAAACTGCACTATAATGATTCTAAAATGTTTAATTTAAGAATCACTGCCTCTGTGCATATGAATCAGAGGCCTGTGTTTAATTATTGATAGCAATTAGTACACAGAAGCAGACAAACAACATCTGGTGGTAGAAATGGTTCTATAGCTAGCCCCTTTAACTCTTGGTTCTAAAGCAATGCATCATTGATTGGGTTCTCCTCTGATGGGAAAATTGGTTTTCTTTCTATAGCCCAACTACTGGAATTTCTGTCCCTTTAACCCCATGGTAGGGATAACAATTGTTATTTTAGCTGAAGCAAAGCCATCAAAACTATGGAGTGGTCAACTGAGTATAGTCATCATAATCAGACCCCAAAGAATTTTTTTTTTCATTTAGAACTTCTGACCCTGTTTGTATCTCATGAATAATAATGAGTGATGTTAAAGTGGTTGAGCCTCAAGGTCAGACATTCAGAACAAAAAGCAGTTCTCAACATAAAATGGTAGTAAGTGCCAAATATTAACTAATAAGGTGCATATTTTATTCAGAGAAGAACAGGTGCACATCTGTGAGTGTGTGTTGATACATGTTTTAGGCAGACCGTCCTCTTCTTTCTAATGAAGTTGAAGAGAGTGTCTGAAACGAGTAGGGGTAACCATCATGGTGGCTTCTCTTAAAGGGATCCACCACTGCTATCTCACCAGGACACAGAGTACCATTGTATACCTTTTGTTCCCCCAGCACAATTGATTAGGCCCCATATGGGACTATATCACCAGAACCCCAAAACTGACTCTTCTTTCTTCCTTCCTCCTCCCTCTTCCTATTGTTTATTCCAGTCCATGTATTCGGTCATGCAAGGTGGGCAAAACTGTGCTACATGTGAACCTATGTTTTAATCCCTCATTCCTTAGGATGGCTGGGCCTGGGGCAGCCAGGTCTCTTGGGCCGTCACCTCCAGTATCAGGTAGCTACATCTTTAACTTTGGAGCAGGGTCTTATGTTGGACCCCAATGTCCCCACACTGAACAGGCATGCTGGACGAAGTTATTCGTGCTTGCTATTCCATCTCACTGAGTAGAGTGCAGCCTAGAAGGGGCTCTGCCACCTAGATACCTGCTTCAGCATCAGTGACAGAGTGCTTCCCAGCCCTTCATGGACAGGGTGTCTAAAGAAGACCCAGACCAAGGTGTAAGTGGGGGTGAAGGATGAAAGCTTGTGAAATGTCTTAGGCTACAGTCTCAAATCTCTGGTTATACCTAATTTGGATACCTCCGTCTTCACATATGTCTTAGTTTTCCAGCTGTTATGACGAACACCACACAATGGGTTGGCTTAAGCAACAGGAACTTATTTTCTCGTACTTTCAGAGGCGGGAAGCCTTGCTTCTTTCTGGGATGGTGTACTGGTGGGCTGGCAATCCTTGGGTTCCTCGGCTTTCCCATCACATGATGATGTCTTCTTCCTCTTCCAGTTTCCTGCCCACTGCTGGCTTCTCCCTGTGGCTATCTCTTCCATGCCCAATTTCCTATATTTATAATTTCTTCAGCCATATTGGATCAAGGCCCACCCTCATTCAGACTGGGCACACATTAACTAATAATAACATATTCAAAGGTCCTGTTTACAAATGGGTTAAGATTTAGAATATGCTTTGTTTTTTTTCCCTCGGGTACATAACTCAGTTTACCATAACATATATTGGTTACTTCTATCCATTTGCAGCTGATGTGTCTTTAGATGAAGCCTAAGCCAGGGAATCAAATCAGTGAAAACAAGCAACGGGAGTCAACTGCATGACCTAACGAGGTGGTAACAGGAAGTTTCTAGCTGCATCATAGTTCTGGGTAATTTGTCCATTTACAATAGAGCCCTAATCTCATGGGAAGAGGAACATGCAGGAGGGAGGTAGGCACTTTAGGTCCCATCCAAGTTATAAGGGATCAGCATAAGGCACTGTTCTGAAAGGAGGGCTAGGACGGCAGGAAAGGTCCCTGGGAATTTTCAGAGAGTGAGATGAAATCACCCCCATGACTCCGGCTTCCAATGGATTTAGACCACATACCACAAAGCCCTGGGGACCCATGGAGATATCTCAGGCTCCATTTGCAAGGGTAGTTGGACAAGGGGAATCTGGGTAACTCCAGCAACTTTTTTCTACTTTATCTATTTTGTATAGTAGACTTCATTTTAAAAAGCCTCTAAAAATCTACTTTACCAGGCTATAAGAGTGACAGAAAGGTGGCATCTCAGAAGCCAGGCCTGGGTCCTGTGGAGGTGAACAGATTGATTTGCCTCCAAAGATGGATCACGGCACCCAGACTACGATTGTTATTATGAAGAATTCAGGAGCTAGGATAGCCCATGCAGAGGTGACTGTCTATGGAGAAGAAGGGCAAGGAGACATGCAGGGGTGGCTGAGATGTACACAACACTCCTCGAGGTGGTGCAGAATAGTGAATGGGTTGGGTGCATGGGCTAGTGTCCACTGTCCTCCCAGGACTAATGTTGGAGAACAGAATCTCATATGTGACCTTTGCCAGTTGCAGGGGATTTTATCAAACCTGCGATTCCATGAGGAAAAGCGCATGGATTCTTCATCTAATTCATTGATTTAATCCAATTTCTGTGAAGACATTAAAAGCGTCATAGATTACTGTATTTCCTTTATACATCATTCCTAAACTATAGATAACTTTTGCTACATCTGTTTATGAAAAATTCATCCATCCATGAATTACATAAGAGATATTGGAACCAATGACCTAATTGCAGTGAGCAAATTTGCCCCAAAAAGTATTCTGGCAGAGGATCTGAAGAGATAGTGATTTTTATAATAGAAAAATAACAAATTGAGCCAAATCTTGTGACTAGGAAGAAATTTGAAATATGTTATCCCAAAACGTGCCAAAGAATAAGATTCTTTCTTATTTTGTAAAAAGCCCTTTTTGGTAACCCTGCATTTCATGGTGGAGTTTAGTCATCATAAACTACTGAAATAGTTTTTTACAAATTTCTACTGCTATAACCACGCAGGAGTGGAGATTTGAGGAAGTTGTCTTTCCATATCCAAGAAATATCTCTGATGATTGGGTTAAGTTTCCCATTCAATTCCTGCTCCTTTCCTCCCTGCCCCAAGAAGGTCCTTTTAAAGTTATAATTGTCTCAAGAATGGGGGTTCATAGGCAGGTCTATGGATAGTAAGAGGGTGGTTTATCCAATTAAAAGTATAATAATTCATATGAGCAATTTTTTTAAAGTTAGAAATTATAATACAAAATATCTTATCTGGTCAAGAATTTCAGAGCCTATATTTGAGAGCTGAGGTCAAATTGAATTTCTGAAAAAGTCCAACTTAGTATTTGTAATTCCTGACCATATTATTGTGCAAGATCCCCTGAGTATTACCAGAGACATGTGATATGAATGAAAAACAAACCATAGCCTGCAGAAAATTAGATTTGTGGCTTCATTCAATGATAACAGCCAAAAGCCAGGGAAATTCCTAGTCTAGATTTTTGTAAAAGAGGCTTGGGAAAACAGTCCATATTTACTGTTTTTACATTTTAGAGGCTGGTAAAGAAATACTACATAATAAATTGTTCATATTGAAATATGGTTAAAAATGTCAAGAGCTTATATAAAAATGTCAGCCCAGTAGAGAAATTATCAAAATTTCAACCCCGTAATATGTTTGAATTTACACAAATAAGAAAATCACTCTTAGAGTAATTAGATTGCAATAAAAGTCATGTAGTCTAACAGCTCTGTTTAAATATCCATATTAGGGTCCCTTATATAGGGTCATTGGCTCCTGACCACAGCCTGGGAATCATGAGATAAATAGCATCCTGATTAAGGGCTCAGGTTCTAGAGCCATGCAGACTCTGGACCTACTACATACCAGTGATGTGACTTTGACAAGTCATTTGACCTCTCCAGGTCTCAGTTCTGTATTTATAAAATGATACAATAACAGAACTTACCCTATCTGGGAGTTTAATGCATTTTAAACTGATTATTACTGGTCTTGGCACATGGAAACATTGTTTAATAAAAATGGTCCCTAACATTAAACACAATAGCACATCAGCTTTTGGAACCTGAAATATGGGCAAGTGTGCCATCTATGTCTTCGTCCAGGTGGACATTACAATGTTAGCCATGACAAGGTTGACACAAAAGCCTTGTGGACCCTTATTGGAGCCTCCTTTTAGGTTTGGCTCAGACACAGTCATAATGCTTATTGAACATGATCATTCACATGTTACAGATTCTGACAGAATGAACTTTCTAATCTTCAGTACTTCATGACTTTGGAAGAAGAAATGGATCTAAATTAATAGGCATTGTAGAATCTTCAGACCTTGCTCTCCTATGTGGTAACTAGGTGTAGTAGAAAGAACATTGGTTTAGTGTGGTAGAAACAGAATAGGTGTTCATCAAACTTGCCCATCTTCCTGGGCACAAAACTAGATGACATTTTCCATTTGGATTGGGCCACAAAAACCTGACTTGTTATATACACAGACAGTGACCTTGGAAGCTTGTAGTAGAGCCTGAGTCCTTGAATCATGCTTGGGGGAAATTGCCCACCATTTGGAAACACCTGCTAGACTTCACCTGAATGAGAAATAAACTTCTGTTATATATTAGCTATTATATATTTTACTGTTTATTGCAATAAACAGTACTACCTTAATTAATACAGGTACTATTCAGTGGACATGAATTATGGATGAAGTATTTAATCTTGCCATATCTCAGTGTCCTTGTCTGTAGCATGGCACTAATGATGTTTTCTACTCATCATACAGGATCATGAGAGAGCCCTGATAAGATAATGGATCTGAGAACACTTTGCAAAGCCTGATACATGATACAAGTACAGGACATAAAATAGTTTGAGGTGTCCGGGCCTCTCAAGAGACCCATAAATTGAATTGATGCATCAGCTCTAGGAACAAGAGATCTTGCTACTTTTATAAATGGGTAATTCCCAGCCTAACTTCTGAAATGGTGATTAGTCTAGATGAGGCCTCACGATGTTCTAGAAAGAAAGAGTTACCACACGGTTCCATAAAGCTGCCTCTCACACCGCAGTATGGAGACACCCCTCAGCATGATTGTCCTAAGGAAAAACATTAAATTATAAACAAAACTCAATCTTAATCTAAAGGATGATTTCAAGCAGGCCTAAATCAGAATAGTCTCTCTCTAGTAGACACATAAATGAAAAAAATATTACGTGAGAACTTATCGGGGTGATGCTGGATTCTGAAAATCTGGAGTAGGGCCTTTAAATTTACTGACCCACTTTAACATTTCTTTCTGTATAATTGCCCACATTTATATAGTTGCATATCACTAATGATCAGAAGATTAAAATCCACACTGCTAAAAATTACTTGGTGGAGGAAGGCAAGTTGTTTCCTTACATTTGTGCCTGAGACATCCCTGTAGAAATCCCAAAATTTCACCTTACTCATTCCAGTCTCCACTCCCCTTCACCCACTTCCTACACCAAACATTCAGAGTGCCCAAAACTCCATTTTCTATAGTGCTGCATTGTGTTTTAAGTACATGCTTTTTAAACACTTATTTTTGCTTTATAAAAAGGATGTCATGCTATATATAATCTCTTGAGAATGACTTTTTCACATAATATTATATTGCAAGAGTTCAACCATATGTTACATTACTGAAGCATATTTGTTTTGATGATTGTAACGGGCAGAATAATGGTCCACAAAGATGTCTGCATCTTAATCCCTGGAAACTGAGACTATGTTAAATTACACAACAAAGGGGAATTAGGATGTAGATTGAATTAAGGTTGCAAGTCAGCAGACCTTGAGATGGGAGTTTATCCTGATTGTTTTGGTTTCTCCACTGCTAAAACAAATACTATGCAATGGGTTGGCGTAACAACAGCAATTGACTGACTGATTTTAATTCTTTGTCAGTAATGTAGGATAAAGCTTCTGAGGACTTGTATAGCTATGACTATTTTTAGTATGACAGTATTGTTAGATAAAAATTATAGGTTCTATGTTCTTTTCCTTCAATGTCTTGAAAACTATACTCCATGTACAGTATAATCTTAAAAATGTCTATGCCTTTGAATATAGCTGTTTTTTCCTCTAAGCTTTTTGAATTTTCTTTGTGTTTATGGTATTCTTATTGTCTAAGTGCCTTTCATTATTGTCTAAGTGCCTTTCCCCTTTAGAACTTTATAGGCAATTTCAATCTGAGGTCTGTAGTCCTTTTTCTTAATTTTAGAAAATTTATCTCCTTTAATTATATGCTTCTTCCTCCTCATTTTTATTTCTCTCTCTTTCTGCAACTAGTGTTTTAACACTTTTACTTTCTCTTCTGCATATCTTAGCCATATTTTTCCTTCTTGTTTCTTTATTCTTTCTTTTTTCATGGAGGAAAATAGATTTTTTCAATCTGATCATCCAGTTTGCTAATTCATTTCTCAGATTTATTTCATTTTTCTTTTTAAAAAAATTATTGTAACTATTATGTTTTTCACATGTTTCTCTTTAGTTCTTTTATGCATTCTTTTTATTCTATATATTTTTTCTTTATTAGAGAAGTTGTGGGTTTACAGAACAATCATGCATAAAATATAGAATTTCCAAAAACCACCCTTTTATTAACACCTTTCATTGGTTTGGAACATTTGTTACAATTGATGAAAGCACATTTGTCTATAGTCCATGGTTTAACTTAGGGTTCACTGTTTATGTGGTGCAGTTCCATGGATTTGTTTTAAAATTTTTATTCTGTTACCATATAGACAACCTTCATTTCTTCTCTTAACCACATTCAGATATATGTTTCAGTGCCATTAATTACACTCACGATGCTGTGCCACCATCACCACCATCCATGAGCAAAACATTTCCATTGTTCCAGATAGGAGCCCTGTACATATTATGCTTTCTTGAGTTTATTTTACATTGCTAATCTTCACGCTGAGAAATTATTCAAGTCACTTGCTTGTTTATAATTGTCTGATTAAACAAATTCTAGATTGTGATCTAACTGAGTCTTAACTCTTCGAAGAAGATGTATTTGCAATTTAAAAGTGGACCCAAATTAACTTCCTATTTATAGAATATTTGGGCAAGTATATTTCAGCAAATAGGTACTTTCTAATTTCTTAACTCATCTCTGAACCTCCAAAGCTGTCCCAAACAGACACAGCCAAAGTATGAGAAATTTGGTACCAGCTTCCTGAAGGCTGCTGAAAGGCCTGATTCATGCCTAGAACAGTGCCTGACTCACACACAGCAGGCATTCAATCAATATTTGCTTTATGAGTACACAAATAGACACTATGTGAGAATATCACAATCTAAGCTCCCCACTTCTTTAATTAATTAGAGTAGGAAATCCCCTGATGAAAATAGAAACTTTCGTGTCCAATTTGCTTGCTGTTACCCAAGCCGTGTGGATGGGCCACAGAGAATAGCCAGCACCACACTCTGGAATTCTACAGATTGTGATACTTTGAAGACGGTAATGAGGTGCAGAGTGACCACCTTACATCATTTCACTGAAAATACTCCCCTATGGACCTTTAATCACCCTGCCCTACAGTGAGATTACAGGTGTGCAAATCAAGGCTAGATGACAATTTTACTTGTCCAAAAGAACAAAATTATAATAAATCCCAACAAAGGGAACACGATTCGATTAAGGTCCTTTCCACACTTAAGACTGTAATTATTTCCCAAAATTCTCTAGAGAAAGATCAAATAGCAAAGAAAAAGGTTGATTTTTTTTTTTTTTACAACAGTGGAGGGAAAGACTAAATGAGGAAAGGAGAAGAAAAAGATTAAATGCAATGAGACCACTTTTGTAGAAAAGTGGGGAGTCCAGATACCTCAAGAGCAGATACCTTGATGGAATTAATATGCAAGAATTTTATTAGAAAACACCAATAAGAGAAAATGGAGTGGCAGCCAGAAAAGACATGCCGAGCCATCAGAGCCTGATGCAAGTCTGGCTCTGAGTGAAGAGGAGAGGGAAGTGAGGTTGAGTAGAAATGTCCTAAGGCACTGCGCTATCTAAGGCATGTTCGGCATTGAGTTCGAGGAGTCTACAAGCTGACCTACCCATCAGAGGAACACATGTCTCCCAGGAATGGGTCTGTCTTAGTATCCCTGGTGCACTCAGGGATACTAAAGAAGTGGAAGGGGCATTACTTCAGCCCAATGAAGCCGTGGATTTCCCAGCACAATGATCCTCAATCAATTATGCTCCCTGTGATAGGAGATCTGCTACTTCTCAGCTGCCACAGCCCTCAAAAACATGAAAGAAGTGATTGGATTTTGGATTTCTGGTCTATCAATGGTGGGAATTTTCGAAGTGTAATATAAAGTAGTCAGAGTTAAATTTTGGAAGCTATGTAAGCAATGCTCTTTAGGGAGCTTTTATCCACAAGAGCTTGTGGATAAAGAGGGTCTTATGATTATGCTTTTGTCTTTAATATATGTCAAGGAAAGGATTTTTATAAAATTTAAAAATGTATATGAAGTTAATGAATGGCACCCTGTTAAACTGACATCCCTCTTCTTCTTAAAGTCTAAAATCCTGTTACTGAATCAAGTTTTCCTAACATTTATAACACCAATTTATACTAGGGTTCAGCAAATATTTTCTGTACAGGACCAGAGGGTAAATATAATAAGTTTTGCAGGCCAAGTGGTATCTGTCACAACTATTTCAACTCCACCATTTCGTATGAAAGCAGCCATGGGTAAAATGTAAACAGAGACATAGCTATATTCCAATAAAACTTTATTTACAATAGCAGGTGGCAGTAAGACATATAGTGCAGTGCCCTGACCCTGAGGAAACCATTCCCTACAGAACATGTAAATGGGAGAATTCCTCACACCACATGTGCTCCAGACAAAAGGCATGTGAAGGGATGAGGTGCTTACCTCCAGGGTGTAGTCTGTGGAAACAGGAAGGAACATACATATTCAAGTAACAATACAGAGCAAGGATTGCAGCCACGTAATGTAGGTGGCAATGGGAGATAAGGAAATCCCCAAACTTTTGAATGCTGTTTGCTGTAGTAGTTTTACCATTTCGGTGATTGAAATGAGATCGAAGGTAATAGTCATAAGCAGAAGTAGTTTGAATAGTGAAGGGATGCACTTTGAATGGTTTGTACAAAGCACAGGACTGTATAACACAGGGAATCCAGTGGTGGAAGAAGGAATGTGGTTAACAGGACAAATATGAGAGCATTCTCTCATAAACAGCAACAAATATGTAATATACAAATATTAGTGTTAATAATTGGGTGTGTTGGGGGGAAAATACACCAAATGCAAGATAAGCACTATAGTTAGTAGTAATATTTTGATGATGTTCTTTCATAGTTTGTAACAAATGTTTCACAACAATTCAAGGTGTTGGTGGTGGGGAGATATATGGGAACCTTTTATGATGATATGCATGTTTGTTTTATAAATTCACAACTTTTACTATGCACTTATTGTTTATGTATGTTCACGTATGAATGACGTACTTCAATGAAATTTTATTTTAAAAAAGTAAATGTGATGTTTTGTGTTACAGAGCAATAGTAAATGCAGACACAGATACCCAACATGCCTTTAGAAAGGTAGGGTTGTAACCCAGGTTTGAAATTGGGGTTCAAGATGAATATCTATGAAGAAGTAGTGATTTATTGATTCAGTCTGTTCAGTAAAAAACTGATCAAGTCCAGGAGGACACATGAGCCAATATTACAGATTGTAATTGTCTTTTTTGTGGAATCTTTTCTAATCAACAGTGGGGATCATTTACACACACTAAATCTGACAGCAGTATTCTATTTTATTATGAGGAATCAAAAGGAGAATGCAAATTTGTTGCCTCAGAAGTAAAATCAGACTAGACAGAATCATTTGTTAAAGTTCCTTCATGGTGGAGGGCTGAAAACACTGGTGGTTGTGATGAATATTACTTATGATACTTAATCATTAGGATTATTAACAAAGAATGAAAACTGCCTTTTTTAGAATTTCACTGAAACTTACCTCTGAATAGCTTGTTTTATTTTTTTGTTTTGTTTTGTTTTTGTTTTTGTTTTATTTCTTAAAGACAACTTAAACAATAGCCATTTCATCCTTAAGGTTGTAGCAAAAATCAGGACAGCAGGGATAGTCCGAACTGCAGGAGTGGGAGCAGGGAGAGAATATTGTGAAGGAGGATCACAGAGTGGGGAGGTGGCAAATGCTGTAAGAAAGATAATTATGAAATACATTCTAAAGTACTTGGCTATTGATGTACGTTTGAATCATGCCATTATATGCACAAATTCGTACTTAAGTGAGTTTAAACCCAAAATGGAGAAAATTATTTTAATTGAGCTATTTAGAAAACACCTCCAGCAAAATCAAAAGTAAACTATATGGTGCATTATACTTTCCAGGGCACTATATTTCAGTGAATGCATTTTATTTGTATGATAATTATCAAACACTTATGTTTTATGGATGAGGCCCTATAGCACGATGCTTGGTCTACTTTGCATAACTATGATGATTTGCACCCCTTCTTAATACAGCACTAATGTTTCTGTCCTTTCGCAATTAATCTATTTCCCTGGGGACTGGTTCAAACTCGGGGACCTGTATTCAGGGTATTGTTACAGAAAATGAGTCACTCGATAATAGTAAAATCATGTACATTTTGTTTGGTTTTGTTTTTCCTACTATCTAGCTTCAGTAGCTGAACATTCTTTAGCTGACTTTCAGTTAATTAAGAGCCTGTGGCAGAGTACTGGATGTGCCCACAAGAAAACCTCAGGCAGTACAGATGGCTCCACCTCTGCACTCAGAAGCAGAGAAACAGTCCTCTGCAACAGCGGTAGGCAGGAAGACTCCAGGTGGGCTCTGCCTTCGGGCATGCAGATAAGAAGAGTGCGTCTGACTTGACTCCCCAGTACGCCAACCAACTAATGCCATGGTGCACAGCTTTTCAGCTGCAGGAGTGTTCACAATTACTCTCTCCAGCCATCATTTTTGCTGAAGTTGTGTGCTTCCTAGAATGATGTATATACAGCACAGGGCCCAGAAAGCTGTGGCTTTCTATACGGAGGTGGAGAGGTTGTAGAAGTTGAAAGAAGAGGAGGCAGTGGTACCACAGATGTTTTCTAAAAGAGCTCCCATTTAATCTCTGTAGACAAACCCTAAGGTCTGAGGATTAATTGCATTTTTACTCATTTTTTCTCCAGTTGCTCATCTACCAGAATTTGGGAAGATTTTAGCAAACTACAGCTTTATTGCGATTAGCCCTTACCTTACCATATTGTATAAGTAATAAATATTGATTGAATGTAAGTGCATTCCAATGTACTCCCCCAACCCTCAATCCCAAACACAAAGAACGAAATTGCTAAGTGATGCACAGCTCAATTCCCTCTTTGTGAGCACAAGGGAACCTGCTATAAAAACAAACTGAAAATCAATGACCCCATGATATTCCCAAAGGTCTGTTAGAGGAAAAAACATCTCAACCCAGAGTCAAGTAATGCATGTAAGTTTGAGATATAGTCTCTATACACTAGCGATTGAGCTATCTGTTTGAATGTTACTTTTAAATCAGTGATGAACTATACCTAGAGATTATTGTTATTATTATTATTTCATCTCCCTATAGGCAAGTTATCACCCCACCTTACATATAAGACAATGAACAAAGACAGTATTCTAAAAAAATAAAATGAGACAGTGTTCACTACCAAAGTACATGGGCCGGCAGCCATTGCCAATCAATTAAAGCCTGGGCTTCTCTTTAACACTCTAATTTACTGGATTTCTGTTATCTGAATTATTATGCATTGGTGAAAATAGAGATTTGGGGCCAAAGGATGCAAGGCAATGTGAACCTCTTATCTCATATGGACATGGCTTAAACATACTCTGCATAATAAATAATTAAGAAATTGATAGCAGCAAAATGAATTTTTAGCTTTAGCAGGCAGAATATATCCATATCTACAAGAGAACCATCTTCTGCTGACAGAGCTTATTACATTTCATTTAGGCGCCAACAATGTAGTTACAGTTTTTATCTATCACTATAATAAGAAAACCACAGCAGCTTTTGTCCCTAATTACAATTATGGTGCTTTTTATTCAAGAACCAAAACAGAGTTTTGTTTTAAAAATGCCTTGATTTTTTAATGCTTAAATTAAGAATGCATTAAAATATGTTATTTTATCAAGATTTGGGTGGAAGTGCAATCAGGATTTATATAACATATAAGCAAAAACACATTTTCATTACAGTTGTTAGTAGAAAACATTTTGCTAAAGACCTTATTCTCATCTCATTTATGTACTATATTACAACTTGCTTTTAAGATATTTAAATGAGAGGTGAAAAATCCATGAGCCATTTAAATGTAAGCAAATTAGTTATCAACTGACCATTTGTCTTTACATCTGGGCTTAATAAAGACACCCAAAGTGTGCCGCTATAAATAATCATTTATCTTGTATCAAACATAAAAATTTGCTTAGCAAGAATACCACACCATGATGTTTTTTGAGTGAAAACTGTTGTAAAAAGAAGTTAGATAAAATTCCACTGGTAGATCTTTAATGAGTTATTAAGTAAAGAGTTTCCTAGTAATGTCCTTTACCATTTGGAACAGATATATTGAATGATAACTATGAGGTTTTATAGCAAATGTGCTTACTTTTACCTTAGATCAAAAGTAGGCTCCTTGGCTAAATGCACTCCTGTTCAAATGATTAGGTCAGCAAGTCAGGTCACAAGACCTTAAACTCAGCTCATAAATGTTTTCTGCTTTTTAAAAGTTTGTTCTCATTTTATTAATTTGGATTCCCAGGAATCAAAACAGAACATTCAATGTGAAGAGATACTACATTCATGGATGGAATTTTTTCAAAAACTAAAGGATTCTACTGAGACCTAAAATTAAATTCACATTTTGGAACTAGATGCATGCCCTCCATTTTATGATTAGTTAACTACCCTGGGTTATCTATATTTGGGACTCTCAAAATGTGACCTCAGACATTTCAGTCAAAAGGAGAGACCCCTACAGGCTGACAATGCTCTTTCTGAGTATAACTTGTCCTTGACAAATGCACCTCTTGGTGTTCACTGAGGGAGGACAGGGGTATGAGGAGCTGAGGAGGGGACAGAGGGACAGTAGAACCCTGACTTGACCCACAGGGCCTTCTAGATCTAGTGAGAAGAAGTAAACTGCTTTTCAGATTCTATATTTAAAATCAAATATCTATATTTATCAGAAGAAGGAGGCATTCTAATACAATTTCAAAGCTAGAGAACTGAACTAGTTCCAGCAGGCAGGAACAAAGACTGGACAAAGACAAGAATTCTTAATCTCTGCTTCAAGTCCTTTTGTGAAGTCTTTACCATTGTGCACAAAATTGTGTGTGTGTGTGTGTGTGTATGTGTGTGTGTGTGTGTGTGTGTGTGTCTATGTCTGGAGAGAGAATCCGGAGCTTTGACTTGCTTCTCCAAGAGAACAGCCACCACCCCCACCACCATATAGCTCTAAACTGGGTAATGACAATTGGTTGAAAGGAGAACGTGTCTCTTTTCTATAACCGGGAGAGCATGGCTGAAGTGAGAACGCGTTTGACTTCCTGGTACCACTATTAATGCTAAAACTGAGCTAATCACTTCACGTCAGAGAGTCTCCAGCAGAGGGACTGCAGCACTAGTGGGCCTTTGTGGCTATGACTAAAAGGAACACCTTCCTCCCCGAGGCTGATGCAAGCCTCGCCAAGCACAGGATGGAATTCAGTGGCCCGGTGATGACTGTGTGCCTTTGTGTAGGGTACAGCCTAGAGGCTCCTTATTAATAACACTGGAATAATTTAGTCCTAAACACTGGGGGCAGGGTCTAGATGAATCAGGCAATACACTCCTCTCTTGGAACTTCTTTTCTGGGTGGTGGTATTTGGTTGGGGGTGGGGAAAGGGTGGAGAGCTGACAGTTAATAATGAATAATATGTAATAATATGTAAATGAGAGAGAGATTGAGAGAGAAAAAACCTATGTAATTTCTTTTTTTTTTTATTGTGGATAAAAATCAAATTTTTCACAATACATACAAATATTTGTAAAATGATATATAAATACATATGCACGTTCTTCCATATATAACAGAGATAAAGATAGGGATCTATTTTTTGAAATTGTAATATGTTATATCATTAGGAAAAAAAAGATTTCTTAATCTTTTGGGAGGTTCAAAGTGTCCTCATATGCTGCTATATTGCAACTGGTTTTCAACTTATTAAAAGTACACACTGCTTTAAATCATAGCCAACAAATGATTCAAAATGACAATTTGTACCCTTCATGCTTGCTTCCAAGTTTTGAAGAAAATATCTGAATGTCTAGAGTTAGCTCTCCCAACAATAGGAAATGGGACTCTGTATTTGCATGAGAGGCAGAAAGGACATGGATTCTGAAAAGATACCTTCCTCCGTACTACCTACAGCACATCCGGGCCAGTAGACAAAGGTGTGGTGTCTTCTGGGTAAGCAATCTTTGGTGACAAACCATTTGTCTTCCCAGGTGGCCAAGGGGATATTTAATAGACCTGTCAATTGTTTTTGCAGCAGAAGAGAGAAAAAAGGAAGTGTATGAGAGAAAGAACTTTTTCATTTTGCCTTGAAACTGTTATTTTCTTTTCAAGACTATGAAATTTCAGCCTCATTCTTAGGAACAGATTTGCCTGTTGGCAATTTTACAGGCCGAGGTGGCTACTTATTTCTTATTTTCCACGAGAAAATGGATGGCAGAAGTCATCACTTCTATTTTCATTTCTTGTAGAAGCTCAGCAAAATGAAACTCTCCCTGGAGACTCATAGACCATTAATAAAGCCCTGACCTTTGCTATATTGCTGAGTCCAGCTGGAGAAGAGGGAGAAGAAGGAAAAAGCAGGCCTGTCCCATTACTAAGTTTGCTTTCTGCCTTGGAACCTGACATGTAACCCAACCCCTTCTAGGGAAGGAAGAGAGCATCACTGCACTTATCCTGGCTCATTTAAGGTGAAGGAGATACTGTGCTCACAAAATGAGGCTTAATAACTGTTTCCATTCGGTGTCCAAATCCCAAAGCAACACTAAAATTATGATTATAGATATGCATGGGTCATTTTGCTGACCTCGTGACTTCCTAGCACGGCTGGCTGCGTATTTTCCCTGCATGGTAATAAAATCCCCACCCCCATCTACTACTGTAAATAGAGCCTTTTTAATACAGAGGATTTTTTTCCTGTCATAACCATTGTTGTTTTGCAATGTGTTTAAAAACCTAGGCTGCCTCAAACTATTCCCCGATGTTTATTCAATTAAAAGAATATTTATTGATTGCCTACTATGTGCAAGACACTGGAAGTGGAAGGCAGAGTGATGAATAAACATGGTCTCTGGCCTAGAAGAGCTTATCACCTTCTCTTTTTGTCCAGAGTTTTAGAATTCTGCCAAAATTGTATTTGCCTTTTGCCCATGAGAGGTGAAGTAGAATTTTATATAGAATTCTCAGACCATTTCAAGCATATTGTGACATATTTCTAATTTCTCAAGAAGTATTTCATTACACTAATACTTTATAAAGAAAAAATGAATATTTAAAAATAAAATTCCATTATTTTGCTATGTCATGTTGAATATTTGGATGCAATGAACCATCTAAATTTCGCTCTGAGGTTTTAATTTTTTCAACCAGATGCATGGGGCCCATACACAAAGTTAAAGCTTCTGTTTGCTGTTAGTTTATTTGCAAGGTATAAAATGTCATTTATTTACCCAACAAATACATATTGAGCCTCTGTAGTGTATCAGGAACCATGCTAGGCAGTGTAGATGCAAAGATGGCAAAGCCTAAGGAGCTCTCATAGTATGTGGGTAGAGAGCTTTTGTTTTTTTTTGAGACTAAGTTAAAAATACAGAAAAGTGACTTAGAATAAACATGGATTAAACATTCTTTCAAAACTCTCTCTGCAAGACCCTAACTGCTCTTAACTTTCTTATGTCCAACTATAAGCATTTATGCACCACATGCTTCAACCACATTCAATCACTCGCCATTTCCTGCTGTTGCCATGTGCTCCCACCTTGTACCTTTGTTCTTTCTATGTCTTCCACACCACTGGCCCTTCTCTTTTCCTGCATCACTAGTTCTACAGCCCATTCAGCCATCAAAGCCCTACTGCAATACCACTCCACTACAACATTTTACAAAGGATTTTAGTTTGAAAGAATCTTTGCTTCATGTAATTGTCCATAGAGCTTTGACTGAATCTCTCTTGTGACAATATCCATTTCAACCATTGAGGAGTGTTAGTTACTTTTGTTACCATCTTCTCTACATGGTTTACCCTCTCGGGAGGGGATTCATGTCTGACGCACCCAGAAAAGGCCCTTGATTTGGAAAGTGCTGAATAAGTGTTTCCTAAGGGAATCAGTGATTCAAAATGTGATCAAAGCAGGCCTTCTCAAACTTCAATATGCAGAGGAATTGGCTGGAGACCTTGTTAAAATAATGATTACTGCACCGTACACAAGATATTCAAATTTAGTAAGACTGAGGTGTGCCCAAGAATTTGCATTTTTTAGAAGTTACCATTTAATATTTATGGTGCAGGTCCAAGAACCATGGAGCAAAACTCCATATGTGCACACACACACAGCGTGCATGCACGGAGGTGGGATTGGCTTAGTAATATCTTTCTTGAGGAGGAAGGTATAAAGTATAGGCTGAACCTATCCCCATTTCAGTAAGAAGTAATTTTAAGGAAGCTCAATAGGATGAGCAAAGTTGTTGAGGTGGAAGAAATAAAACTTGTGCTTGATTGCATGTAACAAAACAGTTAAGTGGAGTTCTCTGGAAAGTGAATAGGGGGATGTAATAGTTTTCTTTTTCCACACTTTTGTTACTGTAGCAATTCTTTACCATTGACATGTGTTATCATTGCCATCAGGAACCTGCCCAAAGGATATTATTATACTACATTAATTATCAAGGATAGTATATTAGTCAGTCAAAGGGGCGCTGATGCAAAGCACCAGGCTTTTATAAAGGGTATTTATTTGGGGTAGAAGCTTACAGTTACAAGACCCTAAAGAGTCCAACTCAAGGCTGCTTTCTCACCCAAGTCAGTCACCACTTGCTGAAGCAAGATGGTCTCTGATCTCCGCCTGGTCTCTCAGGGCTTCCTATATCAGTCTCTGGCATAGGGCTCGTTTCTTTCTGGGCCTTCTCAGCTGCTCAGCTGCTCTGTTCTCTTCAGCTGCAAACTATCAGGCGAATGGCTCATCTATCCCCGGGGCCCCAGGATCAAACATGACAAAGCTCTCTCTCTCTCTTCTTGTGTCTTCTTAAGTGAGTGTCCTTTTATATAGGCCTATCAAGGTGGCAGGGGCTCAACCTGAGTCATGCCTTACTGATGTCGTCAAATCAAAAGCCCTAAATTGATTTTATCAAGTAAATGTAAATCCTTTGAATTTAATACAATCAAAGGGTATCACTCCCAGAGGAATAGATTAGTTTATAAAGATAATATTTCTCTTTTTTGGATTCATAAATAATCTTAAACTGCCACAGATAGCAAGAAACAGCTTGTAAAAACTTATCTATTGCCGTATAACATATTATAATGTAATGATGAAAATGGATTTCAAATGTTAAAACCAGTTCAGGAAAAAAAATGGAATGAATTGCAATGCTGAATACCTCGATTCATTGCAAAGATGTATATTCTGTTCTAATGTAAACTTTCTGAAGGTTAATAGGCATGATAAGAAAATGGGACCGTAATTGCCCTTCTATTTCATGGTAAGAGAGAAAGGAAGGTTGATTTCAGAGGAATAGAAAGCAAGTTAAGTACCACATGGATTTTTCAAGCCTGTAATGATCATTGTCTAATTATTTGGTCAAAGTTAAGAAGGAAAGAAACAGGAACTTCCTTTTCTTCACAAAGATTTCATTTGACCTTAAAGCATGATGAGGAGGTGGTGGGCAAATAAGCACTGACCTAGGAGGCCAATATACTGTTGGTGAGTGCTGTGTGTGCATTCTCTCCAACAGCCTTTTAGCATTTACATTGACAGCCGTTATTAATGAATGGGATGCTATTTACTATCAGTGGAGACACTGTGATGCTGATTACCATGGCCAGAGCATAATTCATATGTGTTACAAGATTCATTGCATTTGTATGTTCACTAGCTTTCTATAATTGAAATATTGGAAATTTTAATCTGGTAGGCAATTTCTTACTTGCTCTTTCTTGCTATCCTTGATAACTAATACAGTTTATTAATATCCCTTGGACAGAATTGGTATGATCATCTCTGTTCCTAATAAGATAGCTCTGTATAATGACTGCTAAGTAATTACTGCTGCTGCTATCCACTCCTGTTTTAAAATTGTTAGAAGAAAATGGAATTATTCAGTTCTTCGTGGGGTAAAATCCAATGGGGTATCACAGAAAAGCAAGCTGGGTCCTTTAGTTTTTTAGTGGCAATTATCTATGACTTGGTTCCTTTGCAGGAGGCAGTTCCAGCTTGAGGTAAAGGCATGTTCATTCTGGTTCCTACCTGTCTGGGAGTGGGGGACATGCTCACTAGAAGTAGATTATGCTCACTAGAAGTAGATTATGAGCATTATCGTAGGAGAAGAGCAACTGGAAGAGCACAAGCTTTGGTCAAGAAAAAGGGGAAAAACTGGCAATTCTGAGAGTAGCAAAGCATGCAACTCAGGAGATTGTCTGGCAGAAATCCCTTGAATTCTTATTGGAATTTACTGGGTGGTAATTGGGACTTGAATTAAAAACTGTAGTAATGACTAAAAGAATCTCTGAATTCTGTGTAAGTTTGTAGGACAAGGCAATACTGCTTTTTAGTGCAATGAGTCTAACACAGTATTGAGAAGGGGAAATTTGTCTATCTGAAAAGTACCAGCTTGCATTGGAATGAGCATCAAGATGAAACAGCACCCACTGGGACCATGTAAGAAGCCAGAGAGAGCATTTCATGCCTGTGTGCCTTCATGGTGGCTATCAGTGGCATGGGCACCTCCCAACTGGGTTTCATCAGTACTGGCAAAACCAGATGACAAGCTCCTCAACCAAGCAGGTCAAGGTGAAGACAGAGTGGGTGGAGGCAGGCACAGGGAGAGCAGTCTATAAAGGGTGTAACAAAATGTGAAATAAAGACTGGTCATCCAGAACTAATTGGGGAGGAATTTGACAGTGTTGAAATCCTTGCCAAGCTGTACACCAAAAGTTTTATTTTTATTATTACTGTTGCATTGCTATGACCCAATTTTTCTAACGTTTATTAAATTTTTAAATTTACATACAATAAAATACACTTTTTTTTTTGAATGCAGAGTTCTGTGGGTTTTAGGACATACCTAGACTCTTGTAACCATCACCACAAACAGGATACAGAACAATTCCAGCACTCTAAAGAACCCCCTTCTGTTGCTCCTTTTCAGACATAGCCCACTCCCTTAACCTCCCTTAACCACTGATGGGTTCTATCTCTATAGTTTTGCCTTTTAACGAGTGTCATATAAATGGAATCAGAAGGTAGATAAGCTTTTGCTACTGGCATCTTTCATGAAGCAAAATTATTTGAGACACATACATGTTGTTTCCTGTATTGAGTTCCTTTTTGTTGCTAAGTAATTCCATTGAATGAAAATATAAGTTTGTTCATCCATTCATCCATTGATGGAAATTTGTGGTGCTTCTACAGTTTAAAATAATAAAAATATTTTAAAATATTTTTATTTTAATTAATTTATTTTGAGATAAATATAGATTCACATGCAGTTGTAAGACATAAAAGTTCCCTTGTATTCTCTTTACCCAGTCACTCCTATTGAGAGTCTTGCAAAACTACAGGGCATTTTGGCATGCTTGTCAAACCCTCCCAGCTGGAAAAGAACAGTTTATTCAACAAGTGGTGCTGGGAGAACTGGATATCCATAGTCAAAAGAAAGAAAGAAGACCACTCTCTCACACCTTATACAAAAATTAACTCAAAATGGATCAAAGACCTGAATATAAAACAAGTTCAATAAACTTCCTAGAAGAAAATGTAGGGAAACACCTTCAAGACCTGGTGGTAGGTGGTGGATTTTTAAACCTTACACCGAAAGCACAAACAGTGAAAGAAAACATGGATAAATGGGACCTCCTCAAACTTAAACACTTCTGTGTTTCAAAAGACTTCATCAAGAAGGTGAAAAGGCAGCCCACTCAATGGGAGAAAATATTTGGAAACCATATATCTGATAAGGGTTTGATTTCCATTCTATATAAAGAGATCATACAATTCAACAATGAAAGAGCAAACAATCCAATTTAAAAATGGGCAAAAGATTTAAATAGACATTTCTCCAAAGAGGTAATACAAATGTCCAAAAACCACATCAAAAAATGTTCCATATCACTAGCTATTAGGGAAATGCAAATTAAAACAACAATGAGATATCATCTAACACCATGTAGAATAGCCATTATTAAAAAAAATAGACAACAATAAAGCTGAAGAGAATGTGGAAAAATAGGAACACTCCTTCACTGTTGGTAGGAGTGTAAAATGGTGCAGCCTCTGTGGAAGACAGTTTGGCGGTTCCTCAAGAAGCTAAAAATAGAACTGCCATATGATCCAGCAATTCCTCTACTAGGAATATATCCAGAAGAACTAAAAACTATGACACAAACAGACATCTGCACACTGATGTTCATAGCAGTTTTGTTCACAATTGCCAAGAGATGGAAACAACCCAAGAGTCCATCAACCAATGAATGGATAAACAAAATGTGGTCTATACAGATGATGGAATACTATGCTGTGGTAAGAAGAAATGAAATTGGGACACATGTGATAACATGGATGAATCTTGAAGACATTATACTAAGCGAAGTAAGCCAGACACAAAAGGACAAATATTGCATGGTCTCATTAATATGAACCAAATATGAAGAATAAACACATGGAGTTAAAACTTAGAGTATAGGTTACTAGGATATAAGAGGATGGTTGGGAAGAACTACTGATGCTTAATGTATGTAGAAGCTTTAATTAACTTGACTGTAAAAGTGTGGAAATGGATACAGTTGATGGTAACACATTATAGTGAGTAGCAACTGGTTTATAAATTGGATTGTGGCTGAAAAGGGTAGTCTGAGGAAGTAAATGTCAGTTGAAAGAAAGCTAAAGAATGATCTAGGGACTGAATAACACAGTGAACCCAGAGGTAGATGAGAATTGTGGTTGAGGGTACAAATGCAAGAGTGTCCTTCTGTGAGCTAGAGTAGATGTACATTACTATTGCATGGTGGTGGGAATGTGGAAAAGCATGAGAAAACTACAATTGGTGTGACCTAAAGACTGTGGTTAACAGCAATACTATAATATTCTTGTATCAATGACAAAGATGTACTGTGCTGATAATGGAGGTGTATGGAAAAAATGTGCCAAATGTATGCTATGGACCATGGTTGGTGGTAATAGTCTGATGACACTATCTCATAATCTGTAACAAATGTTCCAGTACGGTGTGGTGTGTTGGTGAAGGGGTGTTGTGTGAGAATTCTACACATGTGTGTGTGATTGTTTTGCAAGTTCACAACCTTTGTAATAAAAAATATTTTTAAAAAATAGGGTGGGTTGGGGGGAAAATACACCAAATGAAAGATAGGGACTATAGTTAGTAATATTTTGACGATGCTCTTGCATAGTTTGTAACAAATGTTTCACAACAATGCAAAGTGTTGGTGGAGGGGTGATGTATGAGACCCTGTATGATATTATGTATGTTTATTTTGTAAGTTCACAATCTTTACTATATACTTATTGTTTATGCATGTTCATGTGTGAATGATATACTTCAATAAAAATATATATTTAAAAAATACAGGGTAATGTCACAATCAGTATATTGACATTGATATAGTCAAGATGCAGAACATTTGCATTCCCACAGGATTCACCATTTTCTACTTTTATAGCCAAACTCATTTGCCTTCCACCCCATCCCCCACCCCCAGCTCCTGGTAACTACTCATCTGTTCTCCATTTCTATAATTTTACCATTTAAATAATGTTATATAAATAAAATCATACAGCATGCAATCTTTTGGAATTGGCTTTTGTCAATCAACACAATCTCTAGAGATTTATTCAGGTTGCTATGAGTATAATTGCTTGTTCCATCTTATTGCTAAATAGTGTTCCATGGGATATATTAACCATATAACTATTTGAAGGACTTATGCATTGCTTCCACTATTTGACTATTACAAATAAATCTCCTATACACATTCATGAATGATATTTTGTGTCAACATAATATTTCATTTCCCTGGGATAAATGCCTAGGAGTGCAGTTGCTAGATGGCTTGGGAGTTGCAAGTTTAGTTTTTTTAACTGCCAACCTCTTTTCCAGAGTGGTTATAGCACTTAACAGTCCAACCAGCAACTTATGTGTGATCCAGTTTCACCACATCTTTGCCAACATTTGTAATTGTCACTATTTTTTATTGTAGCTCTTCTGATAGGTGTGTAATGATATCTCTTTGTGGTGTTAATTTGCATTTTCCTAATAGCTAATGATGTTGAACATATATCCGTGTACTTTTTGCAATCTGTATATCCTTTTCAATTAAATGGGGGTTCTTGTTACTGTTGGGTGGAGGTGGGAGTTCTGGATCCCTCTAGACCTCTGCTGATACTGCCCTGGCTAGGAGAGGTAGGAGGGCTTTGCTATTCCTGCTTGGGTAATACACCACACCAGTGAGGTGGGTGATGACCATCTCACTATTGCCTGGTGGGAATGGAATTCCAAATATCCCACATGGTCTACACTGATACCATGGCAGTAGGAGGCTAGGCACGCATTACTGCCAGGCAAGAATGAAAATCCAGATTCCCTAACTGGCCTTCTCTGACATCATCCCAGCAGAGATGTTGGGGCATATTGTTTCACCTTGGGAAGGGTGGAATTCTAGACTCTTCACTCAGACTCTGTTGGGCTGGGGATCAAAGTTTAGTTCTGTGATGTTTGGCTGAATAGGACACTCATTGTCTAAAAGTGCTCTTCACTGGTCCTTCCCCTAGAACAAACAGGTGAGGGGGAGGGAAGGGAAGAAGCTTTGTCTGTGCCTATTGGTGTTTGAATTGCTGGCTTCTTCTGGCCTAAGTCTGGAATATGTGAGGCAAAAAGAAAACCCAAGGAACTCACCACCATGACAGCCCTCAGGTCCCAAGGTCCCTAGTCAGTCTGCCTTCTTCTCTCTACCTTTCAGGATGTTCGAATGCTCTTGTTATATTTAATGTCCAGGGTTTTTAGATATACTTAAGAATAAGAATAAGGGAAGGTAAGTTTACTCTATCTTCTCAGAAGTATTACCTATTTTTAACCACAATCTGATGTGACCTGAGAAAATAGGGATTAAAAAGCAATCATGTAGTTAATTAATCCCTACTTTCATTTACCTAGCATTTATTGGAGACCTATTCTGAGCCAGAATATAGCTGGGGGATCTGGAGATATGTAGAATATCTTTCTTCAGGGAGTAATATTTTGTGGGCGAAGCAAAAGCAAGAAGCAGCAAAAACACAATGTGAAATGTGTTAAAGTAGAGGTATTCATGGGGCACCATGGGAAGCAAATGATCCAATAAAAATGAGGGAAGCACTAGGGAGGAGGCATTTTAGCTGAGAATTATGGGATGAATAAAAGTTAGCCAGGTGGCCCATGGTAGGAGTGGCCTGGGTCGGGAAGGGTCATCCTTCCACACAAAGATAAAAGACCTGTAAAAACCCAAAGGCGTGGAAGAACATAATACATTTAGGAAATACAAATGGTAATTGTGACATGGGGGAAGGGTAGAAATCAATAGCATCATGGGAGAAAACTTAGAGCTCTCATCAAAAGAGCCATTTTTATATGTCATGATGTATACTTTGAATTTTAAATGAGAGTAATAGGAAATGTCTGGAAAAGTTTAACCATTGGATCAACCCACACATATCTAAAGTTTGTATTTATAAAATTTACAAGACTGGTAATCTACCAGCACTTGTGTATATGAGAACAGTAAAATATATATTCTACTCTCCACTTTCTAAGTGATGTCACCTTGTCAGAAAGGCCTTTTCTGGCCACCATCTCTGAATTTTTCCCCAATCTTATCACTGATTAGAGCTCTGTTTCTGTTGCTGTAAAGTGAGTGCCTCAGCGAAGGGTACCGCGATATAAGAAAGACAAGACAAAGAGTTTAAGAGAAAGCTGGGGTCAGGGGGCTAGCAGAACTCTACTGTCTAGCCCCAAAGCATAGACAACCCAGTGCTTTTATTAGCAGAGCAAAGTTCCTATTATGTGCAGAAAAGCACAGTCACTAATTAACTATTCTTGGAATTTGAGTGGGAGTACTTTGCTTGCAAGGTCTGTTTCTCTAATCTATCTATATCTATCTTATCTTATCCTTGAGCTTTTGGAGTCAGCAAGAGTCCAGACAGTGCTCACAAGGTTTTCCACTTGAGCCAGTGTTCCAGACACTCAGTCTTTGTACTCTGAACCAAATTCCATGTCTCAAGGATTCTTTCCCACATGTTTCCTTTTTATTGCTGTCACAACTTGAAAAATCACTTGCATACTGTCTTTATGTCTCTCTCCACTAGAAAGTAGAGCAGGAACCATGTCTATCTTGCTTATTGTTGCCCATCCATTGACTAGTACTCTGCATGACACTTAGCTCAACAAATATCTATGTGCCAGCATGCAGTGAGGTGCTGGCAATGATGATCATAGGAATACGTTTGAGAAACACTACAAGACTAATTTTAAATTATTTTAATTTTCCAAACAGAGACTTTGGGACAATGAGATGTGGCAGATAATTTTAAATGAAGAAGATGGAAGTGGGGGAGTTTGAGGAAGAACACAAAATGGCAAATAGTTACTGGTATCACTGAAAGCATAAAACATTGTCATTGTTAATTATAATTCAATAGGAAATTTTCACTTTAATGGCCATCTTATAAAAAAGTTAAAGTGTGATTTTATTGCTATGTCATAAATAGTGATTGAAATAAAGAATTTTAATACATAATTAACTTGTTCAAGAGAATAATAATATATGAACAAAAAAGTTACAACACTCAGTTTTCACAGTATAAATTCTTCTGAGGAAATTTTGGCAGCCTTTCCCAGGCATCCTTCATTTATCAGAATAATAATTTCAAACTTACAGGACAGCTACAAAAATCATACAGAGAACTCCAATATACCCTCCTCTCAGATACCCAGATACCCACCAATTTTAACATTTTGCCCCATTTGCTATAACTTTTTGTGTATCTATCTATCATCTACCAATTTTCTAAACATATGGGAGTAGGTTGTATACATTATGCTCCTTGAACACATAATACTTCCATGTGTATTTCCTAAGAACAAAGATATTCACTTAGGTAACTGCCTAAAGTACAGTTATTAAATTTAAGCTTAACACTGATGTAAAGCTTTCAGTCTATATTCCACTTTTTTCATATGTCCCAATAATGTCCTTTTGGGCCTTTTTTCCTCCCTTACTACATCTCTTCCAGGATCACATATTACATTTATTTGTCATTGTCTCTTTAACTGCTCTTTTATTTTTAATTTTAAGAAACATATATACAACATAAACTTTCCCATCTCAACCACTCCCAAGCATACAATTCAGTGGGATTAACCCCATTTGTAGGGATTAATCACATTCACCATGTTGTGCTACACTTACCACCATTCATCACCCCAAACAGAAACACTATACCATTGTGCATTAACTCCCCATTCCCCCACTTCCCCATAAGTCCCACCCCTGGTAACCTGTACTCTATTTTCTGTCTTTATGCATTTGCATATTCTAGCTAGTCCATATAAGTGGACTCATTCACTATCTGTCTTTCTGTGTCTGACTTATTTCACTCAACATGATGTCTTCAAGATTCATCCATGTAGTTGCATGTATCAGAACTTCATTCCTTTTTAAGGCTGAGAAATATTCCACTGTATGTATATACTGCATTTTGTTTATCCATTCATCTGCTGATGGACATTTGGGTTGCTTCCACCTTTTGGCTACTGTGAATAATGCTGCTATGAACATTGGTGTACTAATATCTAGCTGAGACCCTGCTGTCAATTCTTGTGGGAATATAGCAAGAAGTAGGATTGCCAGGTCATATGGTAGTTCTATGTTTAACCTTTTGAGTAACCGCCAAACTGTTTTTCACAGTACCAAACCACCCTTGAAAGTAAATGAAACCAAGTTTTGGCAGGTAGGACCACTTAATTTTATTTTTCCAGGAAAGGAATATTTTAACATATTATGAAGGACTTATAAAAGCCCCCAACAAAACAAAGCCAAGGAAGTTAAATTTTGGGGTGTATTTTCCTGAATCTACATTTAATTTGCCTCTCACCTCTCTTTCTGATAGACCAGCTCCCTCCAGTACAGTCATTAGAACTAGATTGTGAAGAATGATGTGGGTGTTTGTATGCACGCTTGGGTATACACATGTATGCAAATATATGTACAGAAATAAAATATGGAATTTATTTATTTTTTGCTTAAAATCATTTTAATTTGTAGTTTTTGGTGAAAAGTTTTCAATTACCTTTCCTGAGACCACATTTTAAAAAAACGAGAGCTCTTTATTTTGGCAAAGACATACCAGGAAAATAGTTACTCTTCAGCCCAGTGGGGACCCTAAAGATCTCCAGTAAGCTGTAGATTTTATTCCTGAATTCAACTGATATTTATTGAATAACTACTATGTAGAAGTTTATTTTAGGCAATGTTGGAGATGCAAAGACTTTGAGTTTTAGGGGCATTCAGTCCAATAAAGAGAAATATATAAACTGCTATGATCCAGGGTTGAAATGATAATTGTTATGAATATTACAACTAAGTAATTTGAAACTTGAAAAGGGGGACAAATGAGTTCCAGTGGTGGTAATTAAGATTTCATGGATAAAGTGGCATTTGATCAGGACTTTTGTTTAGGGCTGAAATAGGGAGAAGTTGGAGAGCTAAAGAGAAAGAGAGTGAGTTAGTATTTTCTGAACTCCTGCTCTCAGCCAGCTCTGCACAAAACTCTTCATCTACATGGATAAGGGTGAAGATGAAGGGACACTTGGGGGACATATTGGAAAAGGTGAATAGTTAAGTTTTGGCAGGAGGATACAATTCATGAAAGGAATTGAGGGGGAAATTGAATTTGAATATGTACCTTTGAAATCTAGACTAGCAAATTGATTCTTTATGTAACATGTAGAATTGATTGAAAAGGAGGAAAAACTATTGTGGGGAGGGGGCAGCCAGTAAGGTGGCCATAATCATAACCCTTAACCAAGAGAGGTAGGGGTGGTGAGAGTAGAGAAATGACAGCACATGTGTGAGATGAGATGCATATGGAATAAAAAAGAAGGAGAGAGAGAAAAAGGTGTTGTAAATATATCACCATCTTTACCAGCTTGACATGGTTGGCTATAATTTAGAAACAGGAGTCAGGGAAAATTTAATGGCATGCCTACAGAGTATTCTATTATTTAATTAAAAGTTATTGACATCTTTAAAGCATAACTTAACTGAAAAATTGTTAATCTTGGATCCCTAAAGCAAGAATTTAGTGGGCACCTGTGCCAAGTCTATTGCAATTCTAGGGACATAGATCCCATAGCTAGAGAAAACTTCTCCAATTTTTACTTTATGGAAGACATTTTGTGCTTTGTCTGACCACCAAAATACAAAAATACTCCAAAGTCTCTCCTAACAACATCGGTAGAGTTAATATTTGAATGTGTCATCACTGAATTTTCTTTTTTAAAATATGTTACATAAGCAACATGATTTTACTATAGTTGATTTAGTAAACACAGAGAGGCAAAAAGAAGAAGAAAAAATAATCCTGTTACCCATAAGAATAAATAAGAATTCTGTTAACATTTTATGTGCCACCTACACATATGAATCCTTTTTAGTTAATGGAACACTATGAACTGCAGATCCTTCTCTTGTCACAGTTGCCCCCAAAATTTCCTCACTTTAAATTATGCCAGTTATAGATATCAACCTACTTATACATACATACTTATTAAAATTTGGGTATACTGACAAAAAAAGTTTCTAAACAGAAAAAATGTTCTGGGCCCACAGCCTATCAATTGGAATTCTATATGAAAAGTCAAAATACAAGTATTTAACATTCAGAATACACAGATGCCAATTTAGAATAATTCTATTTTTGTAATCCATCACTTTAAATCTCTAAAATGTAAAATGTTTGAAGAAAATAATTTAAAAATTCAGTTTAAAACCCTGCCAAAATTTTTCAGAGCCAACTTCTACTATAAACTGAGATTTACAAATTATAATCTCTATGTTACAAGCAAGTGTGAATCATATCTTACAGTTGGTGGTGATATAAACTTAGATTTATCCTAGCTTAACTAACAAAATCAAATAAGTAAGGCAAGTGGAATATCTCTGTCAAAATTAAGCTTAAATTAGAAAAGGTAGGAAATAATCCATTATGAGAAAAATATATGTGGGCATTTATGCAGATATACGTTTTTGATTTTTTAATGTTTTTGAGAGGAAAGTACAAGAGAAAGAGGTAAACAAGTGCTGTATTTCTATAAAAATAGGCTATGGAAGTTTGTACACATTATAACTTGACCCTAAGTTGACATGTCCAAAAAACTGAGACATAGACATTTCAAGGACTTAACGCACTAGGTTGACCTGAGTCTCTCCACTCATGAAAGTGACAGGATATAACATTTGAACCAAGATAAATGGTGCCTTCCCTAAAGGAATATGCTAATAAAAGGTGAGGTTTAAGAACACAAAACAAGCAGTAAACAAATAGATTATATCTTTGTTTTTTCTCTTTCAGGGTTAACTTCAATGAATGTGTGTTTGAGGGTGTGTGTGCTGTTATTGCCTTTGGTATGCAAAGGGTTGAAATTCTTCTATTATCTACCCTAAGACTCTAAGTAGGAACCCACTCACTGAGTATTAACTATAGACAATTGCTTGGAAAATGAAATTAAAGAATTGTTGAGAGCTGAACTTGCTAACCTAAAGGTAAAAAGCAGTAAACAATCACTACTGCTTTTAAACATAGAAGTGGATAAAACATGAATATTTTGCACCGTCTTAATATAGCAGAAGGCATACTCTTCTTTCTCTGCACAGTTCTAGTTTAATTCACTGTGCTGGCCTGCTGTTTTCCAAAGCCGTTACTAATCCTTTAGGCAACTCGCAACCACTGTCACTGGGCGGGGCAGAAGGATGAAGAAAGCTGCAATGAGCAGATACAGTGGAACAAACCTATTTCACTTTTAGAAAGTCAACAAACCATGGTTGAACAAAGGAACACCAAAGACCAACTTGTTCCAAGGACAGCATCATGACCTTCACATTTAAAGAATACTGTGATACCTTAGAAATGGCATGGATTTCTTTATAATCTTACCACCCTCACTAAATATGATCCATATGCCCCTACATCACTGGCTTCAAACTGTGGTTTCTGAACCAGCACCACCTTAAAAATTGTTAGAACTAAGAATTCTCAGGCCCCACCCAGACCCACTGAGTCCAACCCTCTTGGGTGGGACCTGGCCGTCTGTGTTTTAATAAGTCTTTCATGTGATTCTGATACATGCTCAAGTTCAAGAACTACTACCATACATAATTGAGATACTCTTTCTCTGTAGCTCTAGAGTTCTTTTTTGGTACCGCACTTAAGGGAAATGATCATTTTGTGGCGAATTTGGTTAGAAACAACTAAACACCAAATACTTTAACAACCATGACAATTTTTCATGTATCACACCTCAAAAAAATGACAAAAGGGTTAGGAAAAAATTTACCTATCTTGGCCCAAATTAGAGGAATCATTTGTCACAAACATCTGAAATGATGGCATGATAGCAGTTATTAGCAGACCCTCCCTGTATCTGAACGGGGGCCACACAGGTCATGGGAACAGTAGGGTTTTCCCCACCTAATCTAGGCAAATATGACAAACCCTGTGGAGTCATCTTCCTGCTATGCCAGTAAACGGGCAGTAGATGCCAAAGGATGAAGGGATTCTGGAGGTTGTTGGATGAAAACATTCCAGTTCTGCCTCTGTGTTAAACATGTTAGTGCAAAAGGCATATTATCTGGCTGTCCTGAAATGATGCGAGGCATCAAATCAAACTATGAATAGAGTGGTTTTTATAATCTTTAGAAAATGCTGTTAGGAGGACCCTCCTCTTGGTGTGATCCTGATTCTTTGCTCCTGCAGCCTATGGACAACACAAACACTGGAAACACAGTACAGATTTGAAAATCCCATGTTCTTATTCTTTCATCATGGTGTCCATTGGTGGTAGAAGACTGCAGTTCTCCAAACTCCCATTCAAAATTCCCTGTGCAATGTAATGTTTTGTATTTTACATCTAGGAAATTTTAGTAATGGTAGGGAGTTAACTAGACACCAAAAATTATCATAAAATTTGCTTTTGCATATTCTAATATTAGGTACCCCCTGAAATGGTCATGAATTTAGGCTAATATCACCCCTCTTCATTTATTTTATCAATAGAATAATATTGAAAGAATTAGAAGAAAAGTCACAAAAGTGCTAAGGGTTTGGTCTTTATGCATTTATTCAAGGCAAGTTCTTATATTCATGTCTGATTTTGTCCCCACAATGATCATCTATGCTATACCATAATCCATCTGGTAATACAGCCCAATAAATTGATGCCCAAAGGAGTTGAACACCAACCATCCATACATCTGGGGTATTACCTACTTTTGATCCAGTATTTTAACTGCAATAGTTCATGGTCTGCAAAATGATTCACTGGCATTATGTGGTAGGAAGAAAGTGAAATAAAGCTTCCAAATGTTTCTTTCCTATGGCATAGCTGCCCCTTTTAGAACAGATGCGATAATCTCACCAGGTTGCCAGTTTCAGCCATTTGCCTCCTCTGACACATGTATATGCTTCAGCCACATGTGAACTTCTCATTTACTTAGTTAATAAGGCAATACATAAATTTATATTAAGTACCTATTACCTCAAGGAACCAGGTTAGGTGTTAGGGAGATGCAGACAAGAAAAAAAAATAGTATCATATTTATTTTCACCCAATGGAGTCCTTTACTCCTTAGGAATTCACACTTTTAATGGTGAATTCTACTGTTGGTTTCATATTTTACCTGCTTTTTCTTGGAAACAAGTCTCTAGATTTACTAAATTTATCATTTCTCTAAAAATCCCCCTATAATGTTGCTCCCCGGACTGGTCACTTCATCTGTACATGTATAGTCGAAACAGCTAGAAAGAAGTTACACAGTATTTAAGCCACATGATGCAAATAAATTCTCACCATGGTTTCATGGACTACTTCATTTTCCACTTGTTTCTAGATCATTCTTATGCTTCATTTTAAGCCAAATTCTGAGAGGAATATATGATGGTTTGGAGCTGTACCCAAGAAAATATATCCTGAAACTTAATCCATTCCTGTGGGTGTGAACCCATTGAAGGTTGGACATTTTGGTGAGACTACTTCAGTTGAGGTGTAGCCCAGCACAATTAGATGTATCTTAACCTTATTACTGGAGTCCTTTATAAGAGAATGAAATTCAGACAGGGAGAAAGCCACAAGGAGCAGCCAAGGAAAATAAAACAGAATACAAAGATGACTAACATGCAGACATTTTTGTCTAGGAGGCTGTAGTCTAAATGAGGGGATGGATAAACGATTTAAACAGAAGCAGGCTGATAAATGCTATCATAAATCCCTGGTTCCTACCCACTTTGGGAGTCATAGACTTTTTTGAGATGCCGATGAATGATGGACCCCCCCATCCTATCAATGAACCTTTAAACCCCATTCATGAAACTGCATTAGAAGAACCAAAGAATTGCTAAGAGAACATGATAGACACTAATTTCACCAGGGCAGCTATGCAAACATTCTGTGATGTAATGAATTAAATGCATTCTTAATGAATTTTAAAGAATTTTCCAGGCAGATATTGGAAGAAGTAGAACATATTTGGGGTATGCTTAGAGAAAGGTACCTGGACCTCCACAGATCATGAGGGATAAGGAGTATGCCATGAAGGGAAATATTGCAAATTTTAGGTAGAAGCCATATTTGACAGGAATTTGAATGCCAAGGTGAGAACTGTTGACTTGATCCTACAAGTACAGGGAGCACTAAAGTTGTTTTATTTAGGGACCAAACTAAGAAAATTTGTAAGTTAGGGAACTACCTGTGGAATCAAAATGGAAGCAGGATTAGAGAATGGAAAAGGATCAGGTGATCAGGTATGAAGCTACTGCCATAGTCAAAGTCAGCAACAATGATACCTTGAGGTCAATAGCTAGGAAATGAAAATGGTGAGGATGATGCTGTTGTGGCTATGGTATTAATAACAATTTTATCAGTATGAGAACATTTTTGTGGCACCAACAGGCAAAGGCAATTACAATAAAAGATAAAAAGCAAATCAGAATAAATGATCTTCATTTGGCTTCCTTGGAAATATAAATACTCTGGTGCATGACAGCTATATAGTTTTAGTCCATTAGAATATTGTCTTTAAGATAAGGGAAGTCCTAAAATATGGACTTATATTTAAATTGTTTTTTCTTAATGGTTGTCTTTGTGCCAAAAGTTCAAGTCAATCTTCCAGGAAAAAAGTAAAAATTATTTTTGAAACAATTAGTTTAGAACTACCCCCAATGCTCTTTATACTCCTTCGGGTGAATCCAATTCATTTCAATTAAATAAATTCTTACTGAGTGTCTAAAATATGTACGGCATTATGTTTGGTGGAGATTGAGGAAAGGGAGAAAACAAAATCAGTAAAATGTAATAGAGAAATCATTTAGAGAAAAACTTTGCCAAATGTCAGCTGGTGATGACATTTCGATTTTAAGGCAGTTATACTCAACTTTGACTGCACATTGGAATCACCTGGGAGCTTTAGGAACTACTTACAGCTGACCCCCAGCCCCCCAGACATTGATTTATAGTTTACAGGTGGGGTACTGGGATTATTAAAATCTTCCCAGATATTTCATATGTTCTAACAAGGTTGAGAATATCTGCTTTATGAAATAGTTGATATTTGAGGTAAAACCCTGAAGGATAGGCAAAATCTTGGCAGGAAGAGATTGGGGTAGAAGACAGGAAGACATTTCAAAGGAATAAAAGCAAAGATGGAATCGGGTGTGCCTTATGTAGCAAATTAGTGGGAGGTAAAATGAAAAATGCAGTAAAGGGCCATATTCTGGAGTGTCTTAAAGGACAGACAATGCAGATCTAGAAAGAACTCCTAATGAGACCGAGGATACCCGGGTTCAAGTCCTGACTGTATCCCTTACTGGTTGTATGAATTTACATCATTCACCTAACTTGAGTACTGGTTTCCTTATCTGTAAAATGGGCATAATGGGTATTTCTCAAGGTATTTAAAGTTATTAAGCACCAAGATGAAGGATTTATATTAAATTGCAGGATGAAGAAACTTTGGAGGTTTTTAACAGGAGTGTGAAATTATCAGAACCACACTCCTTGACTCTCCTACCCTCTCTACTCTTCCGTTTTGAGTAGAAGAACTCAAAACTACAGAGCTTCTCAAATTTACTTGTTTCCTTTATTTTCACTGTAAAATTAATGTAGGTACTATAGGTCACTGTTAGGTAAATGAGATTTCTTTATGATTTAAAATCTTTTACTGTTCATTTTTCTTTATTATTATTTTTTTAATTATGGAGGGCTTGGATTTCCAGAGTTCTGTATTCTTTACCAGTAGGGAAAGTTAATTCTTAGCCTGTGTGCTAGCCAATGCTGTGCAACCCATTCTTTAAGAATCCAATTCTTGAAGCTGTGAAAGGAAATAAAACACAAGGAAGTAACTTAGGCTAAGGGACTTAAAATGGAGTCGGAGAGCTGTGCATACAGAAAAACCCTTAAGCCCCACCCCTTAGAACTTAAGGGTCACTGGAAGGTGGAGCATTGGAAATGTGATCTAGATGGGAGAGTGGTTTAGGTGGATTGCTGGTATTTAGGGGAAATTGAAGGCTCTTCCTTTTTCATCATCCCTATTAAAAGGAATGGCCCAGGATCAAGGATTTTTCACATGACCACCAAGGAAGAGGAATCCTGCCTCAGGCCATGGTCATTTTATTGGCCACTAGGTTTTAAATGTAAGGAGCAGAGAGGTTAAAGGTCACAGACAAATGCTTGTGGCTTCTTGTCACCTGACACTTCTTGCTCTGCCTGATTTCCTGCCAAAGTGAGGAACAGTGGGTGTGCCCATGGCTCTAGCCTGATGCTCTTGAGACAAATGATCTTGACCAGGGTTCTCCTAAGGGTGGAAAAATGTTCAGAACTCTATTTATCTTTATTTTTATGTTATCCACTTTTATTTCTAATCTTTGGAGATTTGTTAAAATTGTCTATCACGCAATTTTATGTATAAAACGGAAAATTAAATAAGATAGTTCATTCATCTAAGTCTGATTACATCTGCAAAGGAGATTGCCTCCAGCAATGAGAAGTGTCTCCTTATCCAATCCGTTGGATGACTGAAAGGGAGAACTGAGGATTTCAGCAGTCAGAAGGAAGAATTTCTATCTCTATTCCATAAAACCAGCCTTTCTTGGGGAATTCATGGAAACCTTCACTGGAATTCTCAACTTGCAGCTTGTCCTGGGAATTCAAAATCACTTTGAGTTTCCAACTTGCAGTCTGCCCTACAGAATTCAGATTTGCCACTCCCCATGGTCATGTGAGCCAATTGCTAAAATAAAACTAGAAATTTGCATTGGCTAGACACAATAAGAAGTCAAATGGCCAAGCATCCTGGTGATATTTTCTGCAGTCATTAACCTACTGAAGTAGAGAGCAGGATAGTGATGATTGGAGAGGTGGCCTGGAGGGATAAATGTGAGAAAACCAGCACAAATATCCTCTGTCTGCATATTTCTCCAGAGTACTCTGTTGGTAGGGTGGTAGGTGGCTTGTTGAAGTATACTTACATGTTTAGTATTCTGTTCCCTTGACCCAAAACCATCTTCAGCTCACCCTGACCTTGACATGAAGCACAGGTTTAAGAGTAATATCTATTTTTTTTTCCTTTGAGTCCTACTTTATTATGGGAATAGTGATCAACCTCTAAAGTCTTGGAAACTCATCTTTATTTTATTATTATTGTTATCATCAATTTTATTACAAGTATTACCTATAAAATATAGGAAGCACACACCTGGGAAAGAGTTACATTTTTCCCTCAATGAAATTGTTAATTTCTGAATGTTTCTTCCATCCTAGTGATTTATTTTCCTTGATATAATAGAAACATTGTTGCATTTTAAAAATTTTGCATTAGTGATACTAATTCCTTAACCCTTTATATGTATGGAAAAAAAAATCACTCATGGTTCTCTGTTCTCTGTCAAGGCCTCCTCCACTCTCATTGCAACCATGTCGCAGATTAGTTCAGTTCAGGTTAAGCTGATTGCAGACGTAAGTATACTGAGGTCAAGGCCAGGCTTCAATGGCTGCATTGTATTGACACCACAGGTATTCTTCTTCATGGTCTAAGTTAAGTCATACCAGGAAGCCCTCTTCCCCCTGCTTGGTAGTATGTCTTCCATCAGTTAGTGTCTTCGACATATCAATCCACTCTTAAGAATTGTTTCAAGTTAAAATTGTCCCTCATTAAAATAGAAAGGTTGCCAAACACTATAGCAACATACCCTTTGAGTTACCAACAGAAGTCAGAGCCCCTTGGGAGTCTGAAAAAATCAAAACAATCAATTTTTATTGAGGATGCTGAGAAAGAAGACTTGGAGGAACTAAATTCCAGAAAGGAAAAAAAAAAAAAGCATAAAAAAGGGAGAAAAGAAGAAGGAAAGGATGTGCAAAAGATCACCTAAGCAAAACTCTTCCATTAGAGTAAGTTCCTTGAAAAGGTATGAAACCTTTTCATCTTTGTACCTCCAGCACCAACAGAGAACCCAGCATGTGGTAACCTTCTTAGTGCATATTGCATGAACCTCAGAACTTGGCCCTGTTTAGCATTTTACGTAAATGTTTGTTTCTATTTTCTTTTTTAGAATAACACTGCATTTTGGAATGTCCAGAAGTAAAAGTGTTCTTCCTTGTATTCATTACCTTCTAATAGAGTGGCCTTTTTTAAACATTTATCACATGAACACAGAAATCTGTATTATGTTCTGTTTTAGTTTGCTAAAGGCTGCCAATGCAAAATACCAGAAATGGGTTGGCTTTTATAATGGGAATTAACCAGGGTAAAATCTTACAGTTCAGAAGCTGTGAAAATATCCAAAACAAGGCATCAGAGATGCTGTCTCACCAAAGGTCGGCTGCTGGCAGATCCTGGACTCCTGCCACATGGCAAGGCAAAATGGCAGCCAGTCTCTGCTTTCTCCTTCAGGCTAACTTTCTCCCTGAGCTCAGCTGTGGGTCATCAGGCATATGGCTTGTCTCTCCCTGGGCTATGTCTCTTCAGCTTTGGGCTGCTCCACTGATTCCAGCCTCCAGCCTCTCTCTTAGCCTCTCGGGGTTTCTCTGTCCTGCTGCTGTAGGCAATCCTGGAGTCATCTCTCACGTGGTGGAGTAAAAGCAGCTCTCTTTCTCGGTGTCTCTCTGCATGTTTCTCCCATTTATATAGCGCTCCTGCAAGAGGACTGAGACCCAGCCTGGGTCACACCTCCCTGAAGTACTCCAATCAAAGGCCCCCAACTGAATTCAAACCCCCCACAGGAATGGGTTAACTCCCAGAACATGATCTTTTCTGGGATTCACAAGAATTTTAAACTGTCACATATGCCAACACACACGTATGCCATGAGATAGTAATTACTCTCTATGGGTGATAAATTCTGATATATTGTATTCTATTATATTCCATTTCTTCCTGTCCCAATACTTTCCAAAACATACAAACAAAAAACAATTTTGATTGCTATTCATAAAAGCAATTTCATGGCCTGCAGTTTGAGAAGCACTGCTGTAAAAAACCTCAGTGTCCTCTTTGGTAAGAGACATCTGTACCTCAAGAAACCTTGGTCTTTTCCTCAGAAATACCTATTACGAGACAGAAATGAATACCATGACTCTGCTTTCTCCCATTAAAATAGTATTAGAGTTATAAAATGTGAATAAAACAGACATATTTTTGTCTCTGGGCATCACCAGAGGGCTTTTAGAACTAAATTGGGTGTTCATATGAAAGACCTGCTAGTATTTAATTATTGCACCTAGAAGTGAAAGAGGACTTTGAAGAAGCCTAAATATGTCGACAAAAATAATTTCCCTGTCTTTAAAAATTTGGCAGATTCCTGAAAAATGAATTTTTTAATCCATCTACCTGGTGAAAAATTCAGAGATGATGGAAGATTATGAATATTCTATATATGGAACTTATGAAAAGTCTCAAGCTCTTTGCTCAAATTTCAAGAGGAGAAATTCCCATCAAATTACATATCAATCATTTTATAAAAACAGTCCATATTTCCAACTTAGAAATACCACAGGGTTGGATCCTCTTCTCTTTCAATACTTGGTTAAATTTTAGGCTAGGGCAGGTCCTGCCCTTATTCCCCTTTGCCTAGGATATCTACAATGACTATTCTCAGGCAGCCTGCTCTCTCAGACCCTTCAGCTCTCTGGCTTAGTAAAATGTTGACATACCATAACCAATCAGTGGACATTTTCTGTTTTAGCTTCTGAACTTAGCAGGTTGAGGTGAGAGGCAACTTTATCTCCCATTTATCCGTGAGCATTAAGGCTTATGTACCATTTGTAGATTGCCAATTTTCAAGGAATTAAAAAATGACAAAATAAAGCTGCAAAAAGTAGCTTTCATACCATAGTTAATGGTTTACAAAAAATGAATAGGCCAGTATTTTACTGCTTTCTCTAACAAAATAATTCTTAGCTAGCCTCACTCCTCTGCTTTCTCCCCTTGATTGCCTCTACCTGCTACAAAGAGGGAAGAGCCTTGTTTCAAAAAAATTCAAAAAATTTCAAAAAAGTTTGTACATTCCTGCCTGAGAGTCTTGTCCTCAGGCAAGGCAGTGACTAACCGGCTCCTCTTGAAGTGCCAGGTGCTGCCCGGCACTTTACATTGCTGCCCTGCCTGGTGCCACTCCAAGGTGTTTTTCTTGTGTGTGTGTGTGTGTGTGTGTATCTGTGTGAAATAGCAAAAGAAAAATTTAACACTTGTTTTTTTTTACCCATAATGTAGTTAAACAGGCACAGGCCAGAGTCAGAAGACCAGAATGCATTGGAATTTACTTACTTTTAAAATTTATTCTGTCTACTCCCTTCCCCTAGAACTGTAAATGCAGTGAGGACAGGTATCTGTCTTTTTTGCTCATTGATGTATTCCAAAGATAGAAAATAAGGACTATATTTTTTCTAAAAAATTATATTTCTTTATATATAAAAGATACAGATGATTATTTGTCTTATATGTCATTAATTTTTCTCACTACATAATTTGACTTTATTTTTAATATAGAAAACTTTTTAATTTTTATAAAATTAAGCCTATCAATCGTTTCCTTTATGGTCTCTAAGCTTTCTAACTGCCTATGGTATTCCCACAAGAAATGTAAAATCTTGGCTCAGCATTTCCTGTTTCATTTCTTCCTTGCGTGAATATTGCTAATGTGAGAACCCAGCCAGCTGCACACTACCATCCATTCATCAAAGGCTGTGAGCATTTATTAGGTGCCCACCATTGCACTAGGCATGGTGGAACATACTATATATGTATAAGAAAGGAACACACTAAATGTTTCCAGGACATATTTTCTTTGAATAAAAACAAAAGTTACATAATTTTTTAAATATTTTGTCATGTTGATTTTTATGTATAGTGAAAACTCATGTCAGTTTTTTTATTCTGAGTTTTTTTCAATCAATGAGGTTTATTCAGTTATTATGTAAACTCTTTTGTTTATGCTACAAAGATTGAGGCTCATCTTTATGCTCATCTCATTAGTTTTGACAGCGAATGACTAGATTGCTCTTGAGTGGTTAGAAGCTATTCCTTTCTAGAAACATTGATTTTGGTATAATGAAAAACACAAGGATACTAGAAGGAGAACTGTAATGTTACTCCCTTTCCTCTTTCTTCTGTGAACAAAAAGAGAGAGCCACTGAAAAAGGATGTGAAATTATGCATAACAGATAGGAGAAAATACCTTGTTCTGACAGGACAAGCAACTTGGTTTTCCAGTAGAGGGCTTTTGTAGTGTGAATTTACATTACCTGCAGAAATGCCATGGTTTCCACAGAAGGGCAAGTTGGCATAAGCCATACTGTAGCTATAACAAACATTAAGGGCAATGCTTTTACCCACATTTTAAATTTTAAGATAAATTTATGCACACTACTTTCTTATAATTTTCTGTACTGGTACTTCATTTTTATATGGTAATTCCAGTAAACCACTTCTTTTGGCAGAAGATCCAGTGATGAACTTCAGCTAACAAACAAGATCAAGTGTCTAAAGGTGGCTGGGGATTTTTTAAGTGTCTTCTATCATCCTCTCACAGTCTGGTGCAGAGGGTAGCAAATAGAGATTAGGCTTCATTTAATTTGGTTCTTATGGCACATTGCTATTGGTGTAATAAGAAAAAAAAAAGGACCAGAGGAAAAGTGATATTAAAAGAGCATTTGATATGTATAAGTAATTATGTGAATTGTCTTCATTAGTGTATTTGAGAGTAACAAGGGAGATAAAAAGAATGGGAAATCTTTTAGAAAGGATCTACTCATTAGCCTGCCCTGTGGTGTAATACCTTGACTCCAGGCAATAGTAACCAGCAAGCCCCTGATAAGCTAAGGCACTGGCCTTGCCTGGCCTGGTATGTTTGCACACATGCACAGGCACAAACATAAACCTGTATAAGATATTGTCCTTGACTTTACAGATGTGACATTATGGGTAATTTAGAATAGGTTCACATCAAAAAGGTAGTTTCTTCTAAAGTGTCCCACAGAAGGGCATTCATAAATTAATATCTTAGAATTATATCAGGAAACTTCTTGAATGAACTAGAACAAGCTACATTTCAAGAAGACCAAACAAAGATTCGAAGGGGAGGCTGTCCTTCTGCTGTTTCCATTATAAGGAGTACACAGAAAGGGTAGAAATTTGTGGCCTCTATTTCCTGGGTATTATCCTGGTACACCTGGTGGGACACTTAGTGTCTCGGTAGCCCAATCAAAAGTACATTGCATAAGAAGCAAGGAAACTTTGGTTCCTCCGAATACTTGCCTATTAAGTTTCTAGAGCATTCTCCTTGGGGTTACCAAACCCAGGCTTCTATAAAGGGGATTAAGCATTTGCTTTTACCTTAAGTTGCAAAAAGGAAGAAGCTACATATGAACCAGTGTGAAGGACTAATTACTGAAAAATGCTGGGTGCAATGGCAACAATCAGTTGGAGATATGGAGCAGATCTTGAATATATATTTCTCCCTGGAACTCAGGTACCTGATCTGCAATGTGAACCCACTACTGCTTGTTTACATGAATTGACACAACTTGTGCTGAAAGATAGAGAATTTAATATTTTCATTGATTTTTTTACTGTCTAAGTTGGGGCACATCTCCTTGAGTTCTTTGGCTTTCCTCTAGCCACTATGACATAAAGTCTTAGGTGTAGCTACTGCTCTGCCCTGGCTTCAGCCTCCAGAACTAGCATCTGCCCGTCAGAGATGCTTAGAATTGAGCATAAGTGTAAGTTCCCTGTAGGAAGAGATTTCTCTTTGCTGCATGCTTTACACTTACTTCCATAGCCATCCAATTAAGAATTTAGTTCCTAGGGGGAAAGGGAAAGCCAGCAAAAGTCAGGCTTAGCTCCTCTAGATCCACATCCCTCAGAATGAAGATAAATCTGGAATAAGAATGAATTTTGGGAGTTGGGTTGCCAGGTAGGGCACCTACGAGAAAGGTGTTTTCATTTGAGCAAGGAAGTATACATCTTCTGAACTTTCAAAGAATTTGTAATCTGTGGACCATTCATTTTTCCAAGTATATATCACTTTGCTCAAATAATTGAATTTAATTTGAAACAAACAATTAGCACTGACAAATATAGAGTCAACTTAATATATTTTTCAGTGAAATGAGAAAGCTTCACAGTTAACAGAAAAAAAAATCTAAAAATAATATGTGCTCCCTTTGGGACATGACTTGAACACCTAAAGACATAGCTAAAGCACAGGTAAGACACTGCACAGAATTCTAACATAAACAGAATTCAAGTCTCTATTAATAACACATGGTAATGTGACACATATTATAGAAAGTTTTATACAATAAGGAGGGAGAAAAAGGAGTTTTATCATCTGTCAACCACAAAATTCAATTATCCAGTGATAACCTTCTTCCCCAATTGTCCAGGTTTATCATGATTTCCCTGAAGTTCCTCCTTTCCCCAGGTCTTACTCCTTTCCATTACTTCCCAACCTCCAAACAGCTACTGTGCATTTAAGACATTTTATCAATACATGTGGTTTATTCTAATCCTTCAAAAAGATGATGGAGACTAATCCAAGCAACATAAATCATACCTCTTTTTAAAAAACCTTCAAACACAGACAAGGAAGGGGCCTCCTTGGATCTTAATGTTTCAAAAGAAAGCTACTGCCAACAGGAGCTATTGAAAGAAAAACAAAATTTTCCACTCTATCTTCATTGGGCTACATTCCAACTGCAGCTTGTCACAATTTTCTTAGTGATTGAGCAGATTAATTCTAAGTAAATGATATGCGAGTCCCCCAAGTTTTAGATCCCAGTGCAAGACTGTTCCTGAGCTTACCATAGTGTTTTGCAACTTTCTGTCCATCTCCCTGCTATTTAGAGCAGCTAAAAATTTCTGGCCATGGGTGCATTAAGAATAGGTTATTTCCCCAGTGTAACAGAGTTGGACTTAGTTGTGGTTTCCCTACACATGGCTCTTCTGCCCCTTCTATTTGAACCTATAGTTAGCACTAGAGTTGGTAGGTGTAAGTCCAAGAGACTTAAATCTTTGGCCTGTTCATGTGCCAGCTGGGCCCTGAATCTCAACAGAGCTGCAACACCTACTCTCCAGTTGATTGATTCACCCAGGACAACTAACAAGGAGAGAAAATGGACAGCGACCATCCCAAAGAACAAAGAGAGTCTGCAACTGCAAGCAAGAGAGTCCCATCCATCTGCCCTATAGGAGCTAAGCCCCCTCCCAATTAGAGGTGGAGTGAGCATCACCATTCCAGAATCCTCAGTTTTGGGGAATGAACAATGGACTAGAGTAGACTTACTGTTATTCTACTATAGACTTATTGTGACCCTAGCAATGGAAGAACGTATATCATTGATGTGGAGGCATTGGCCACTGGAGGTTCTGAGGGGAGGGAGAGGGAAAAACAGGTATAATATGCGGGCATTTTTGGGACTTGGGAATTGTCCTGAATGACATTGCAATGACAGATGCAGGTCATTATATATCTTGCCATAACTCACAAAATTGTGCAGGAAAGAGTGTAAACTACAATGTAATTGTAATCCACGCTTAGTGGCAATGCTCCACAATGTGTTCATCAATTGTAACAAATGTATCACGCTAATGAAGGATGTTGTTAATGTGGGAAAATGTGGGAGGGATAGGGAGTGGGGCATATGGAAATCCCCTATATTTTTATGTAACATTTATATAAGTATCTTTTAAAAATATATTAAAAAAAACAATAGGTTATGCAGTGGTACTTTCTACTTTATCAATTTTAAAATATGTCTACCAAATTAAAAAACAAGAATTTTATTTCTCTAATCTAATTAAGCTTTCCAGTGCTGCTCAAAAAGACAGTCTAAGACTTCAAATGGCTTTGGTCTTCCAGACACCTACTACTTACTTCATAGTCAGAACAAAGAAGATAATGAGATTTCACACACAATTATCTAAACCACTTTTCGGAAATGCAGTCTCAAGGCCCTTTTATACCTACAGTAACAGATTTGCATTTTTTCCTGAGGTGATTAGAATACACATTAAAATTTGAGAAACATTTTTCTAGGGCACATCTCAATTTTCTAAAGATATCTCCCCTGAATGGAGAAAAGAGTATCTTTCAAATTTTATTAAACGGGCTGAGAAGATGAGTTTTGAAAATAATAGAATTGTGACCAAAGGAAGGCTGTCTACATTGGAGCCTAAATGAAAGAGTTGCCAGAAATGATTTTTCAGGGAGCCTTGAACCTTTTCTAGCAAAGGATGTAATGCTTAAATTAATTTAATGATTATTTTAATTATTATTAAATAATTATAGGTATAGTTATGTAAAAAATATATATATAGAATGGTGTAGGGCCCCACATGAAGATGCTCTATTTCAAGAAATAATTCATTGACGTCAAATCCCTTGCTTTACTTTAGATTTTAAAAGGCAAATTATTTTATTTAAACTTGTTTTTTGAGTTTTACTGCAGAAATGTCCTCTTATTTTGCAGAGTTAATTGTATCAGACTTGTGATTTGGGTTAGTGTGACTCATTTCCTCAAAGCCAGATCAACACAGTTTGAATGGAAGAACTCTAATTTTTGTAACTACAAAACAAATGTTGGCCTGGAGTTTCCCCCAAAGTCTCCCCTTCCATTGTCAAGACCTGCCTGTCCCTTGAGAGCACAACCTGAGCTCTAGAATTGATGGAAAATAAATTGGTTCCTTTTATCCTATATTTTAACTGAGCATCTTCATGGTATTTAATTTTATACTTGGCTTACCGGAGCCTTCTGTACCTCTACCAGGCCAGGATTTTCAATTTCAGATCATAAATTATTAGAACTCTTGAAATAAATTGTGTAGGTTCTAATTGCCATTTCCTTAAATGAAATGATAGTATAGACTAGAGTAGAAGAGAATCTATCTTATGAAGTAAGGATGAATATTATCTTAGGAAACTATTTTTTTTCATTGTGTGTATATGTTTGTATGCCTACTTGGTCACAATGAAACCTACCTCTTATGTTATTCATACTATGTACTGCAGTTCAAAGCCACTGACCTATTAATAGCCTGCATGTTTGGAGAAATCTCCTTAAAGATTTTTCCTTTCTGGCCTACATTGTGTAGTGGTTGTCAATTGTTTTATCTGCTCAGCTTTATACGTTCTTGTGGAATTGCCACTGTTCTTCCTTCCTCCATCTACCTTGTTACTGAGTAATTTGTTCAATTAGAATAATAAGATATGACTCCCTTTTCATAAATCCATAGGTCCAAGAATAGGTGCCTAAACCAAGTAGTAACAATTAGATTTCTATCCTAGGAAATTTTAGTTGGGGAATAAGAACCAGAATATTATGACTGCATTCCAGAAAATACATTAACTCTAGTGCTGTTCATGGTTATGTTCTGTTTTATGGAGTAAGAAAGAGATAAAAGGTAATTGTGAGAGAGAGAGGAAGACAGAGACAAAGAGAGAAAGCAAAAGCCATGCCCAGAGAGAAGAAGACATGAATGATAATGATTCAGGAAAGCATTAGACTCCTGGTTTAATTGTTCTCTAAGACCTGTGGTTGGGTATCAAGAAATATACAGTATATCCTTATGATCACATTCTTATTTTACTTAGTGTAGAGAAAATTTGAATAAGCAAGAAAATATTACTGGTATCTCCAATGAAAAAGCATGCACTGTATAGCACACACCCTTGTGGGCTATCTAATTCTAGTCTCTTATTTTTTTGAAGCTATCTTACAACTCTGGAAGTTGTAGATAACTGATTGCAATGCAAAGTAATTCTTGGAAAAGAAGCTGTGTGTCCATTTCCAAGTTAATTTTAATATTCCTGATTTAAAAATTTGTCTGTCCTTTGAACTGATTATAACATCTTATAAGTTCCTTCATTAATAATGAGTTAAATAAAATCTTTAACACATGTTCATCTTATAGCTGTATGAGAGTCATGATTTTTCCTTTTAAAAATTATATCCTTTAATGTAAGAGTTGGCTTTTTGTTTTTGGACCTGGAAAGCACTCAAATTAATAAAAACAATTTCTCATCTGAAAATATCCTTGAAGTGAAGTCTATTTCTCACTTAGAGAATGTATCTGCATTAACCCTACAACAAGAACAAGAGTGGTAAAATGAGTATGGAATGGACTTTGGGGTCTGACACACTTGGGCTTTGTTCTTGGCCTCATACCAAGCATACCAGCTTCTCCATTATGGGCATTCTTGAGATTTTTAAAATCTTGAAGTGATCTTAAGAACCATGAGGATTTTCAATTTTCTCCACTAGGTAACTATGACCATTGCTGTTATCATACCTATGGAAGTTGCTAGTCATACTCAGAATAAAAGAGGAGATCAATTAATGGTAGTGATTTCGATTAAAAGCCTCTGTTATCACTTCCATCTTGCCTAGGTCAAAACTGCTCTAGCACATGGAGGACATTATGCTGAGTGAAGTAAGCCAGACACGAAAGGACAAATACTGTATGATTGTGTTACTATGAACCAAATATATTGTGTAACATATTGTATGATTCAAAAAAATTTTTTATATATATCCAGTACATTTAATTGAGAAATGTATATTTTTATTCAATTGTGTTTTTTTAATTATTTATTGTTTATATTTTCAATTATTAAATGTACAAAATTAAGTTTTTAAAAAAACTGCCTCTAGCATTATCTAAAATTTTTCACTCATAAACAATCCATTGTCCAGTACTCTGAACTTCCTGCCCCCAACCATTTCTGCCTATCTCATAATTAAATGGGTTTTCTTCCTACTTGCCCCACCTGATTACAAGATTACAAGATTTTCAAGAAGCATGCATAATACTTATCTCATTATCTAATAACAATATTTCAGCTATTCCAACTTTCATTGAGGATGATTCGCACTGATTCATTTTAGACACAGCACTACCCTCATCAATTACCATTTCTACTTGACATCCAAATGGATTTTATTAACTGACATCAAAGATATCCTTCCTGTCAGCATTGCCAGAAGCTATTAGGCTTTTAGTGTATGGATAAACTTTACAAAGAGAGTAAAAGTCTTGGACCCATCTAGTTTAAGTTTGGATATGCTGGCTTTAGTTGATTTTGAATCTCAACTTCCAGTGCCACCTAAACAATGATGCTGGCCAATTGTTTTACAATTATGTGTATTCTACACTGGCCTTTAACTCCTCTCCTTATGCTTTTATCACCCCTACCTTGGTTTCTTTATTCATTCCCCACATTTTATTGGGTGGCAACTGCATGCCATTTATTGTATGCTTGACCACTAAAATGTAAAACTGACTAGGCACAGTTTTTACACCTACAGGGTCAAACTATGGTGAGGGAGACAGTAATATAGACAACTAAGTATGATTTAATGTTTCAAATTAAGTAAGAGATCCTGAGAAAGCGCGATCAAATCAATTCTAAATAAATAATGATAAAGTAAAGTGAAAATATTAAAGATAAGTTCACAGGAAGATTAAAATTTGAGGTGAGTTTGAAAATAATATAAGTGTTTACTAGGAAAAGAAGTGTAATACATGTAGGATGGGGAATCAAGGAGTAGATAGATACGTGTCATGAGATTGACCACATCCCTCATTTGGGAAACCCCAAATAGTTGGAGTGGTGAGAATTTAGGGTGAGTATCAGACACTTAGGAAGACAGATTGGAGGGAGAGATAAAGCTTGGAGTTTTGGTTCAGTCAAATACTTTGACCAGGATAGTTTCAGTTTTTTATGAAGTCTGTACTCTCCTGATGGATCTTCCTCCTTCTGCCTGTTGCTATCCATCTTTTGATGTTATACCCTTTCCTTGGCCCACATATCTCCATATTGCACCTCACAAGGCCCAGTGGAATCTCAAACTCCATGCCTTCCCAAGGATACCTCACCATCTACAGTCAAAGTCATAAACTACATATGGTTCACTGCCTTTATTTAGGCCTTGCTAACACATATCTGGTCACATTGAAAAGCATAATTAACTATTACAATCTTGCGTTAGAGGAAAACGGCACTCATAAAATCAGAATAGAAATTCAAATCCATGGTGTAATTGGTGGACATAAGGAGCATGCTATGTCTCACTATTATATGTGGCTTTCCATGAAAGTGGGCTCTTCATTGTAGAGTGGAATAACTCTGAGCATCTGTGATGAAGGAACTTATCTGACCAATTTCCTGACTGATCAGAAGAGTTTCTGCACATCCATACCTAGTTCATCTTCTGCGATCTACCTGGTCTGCCCCTACGCCCTGCCACCCCACACTTCAGACTCAGATACCACATCTTCATTAAGCTCCTACACTGAAAGTGTGACTCATTATTATTATTATTATTATTATTATTATTATTATTATTATTTAGAAAACTTACTAAGCTCCACCTTTTATATTTAGGTACTTGATTACATTCTGTCCTAGGCAGGAACTTAATTCAGGTTGCAGACCTGAAGTTTTCTGTAAGCCTCATTCTATCTCATTGCATCTGGCCTTGGGCCTTGCAGAGTCAAATAACTCAAGTGGAATTTGGTTTTGGTAGGAAAAAGAGGGCATACAAATGATATGGAGAAGAATAACAGTAAAAATAAGTCATGCTTAATTCACAAATTAAAATTTCCAGTTAGAGAGTCAACATTCCTGCCTCCTTCTAAGATATAAATTTTCTTTGCTGGTGTGAATCCCTTGTGTTTAACTAATTGGGAATGATTCGTAAAGCATCATGTTTTGTAATCACTAAAACTTGTGACTAAGTGGGTAATATGCTCTCCAACCCCCTCAGTGGCAACCAAATAAAACACAGGTGTTCAATTAAAAAAAATAGTGCCCTGGCCAAGCAGAGTCAGGATTTTGAAATCTTAGATCACAGATTAATATTGTGCAAGAAGATTTTTTTTCTATATTGAGAGGCACAGATTTTCTTCTTAAGGGTCAAGTGGGCATTTCCTCACCAGGACTCCCATGTCAACCTCAGAGTAAGCTTCACCCAGAGACAAGGTCATGAATTCAGTTCTTGTATTCTTTTTGCATTTCAAAGACTTGCTAGTCATTTATGTTTATTTCTATACAGGTGGCAAGGCCAGTACACAAAGAAGTTTTTCTATCAGTAGATGGAAAAATGAACTTTAAGAAGCAATAAACTTTTAAATGAAAGTACAATATTCTTATAATTTAAATAGCAAGCTGACCCACTTCAAATATCTTAAAACTGATATTATATTCCTGCCTTATAGAGTCTGTTTCCAATATTTAAAAAAGAATTACACGATATGCCAACAGTAAAGATAATAAAAAAGGAAACTCCTTTATAGTCCTTATACCTTTACATTTTAGGAATTTTCTTTTTCAGTTTTATTTTTAATTCTTTATTCATATACAATGTTATGTTTTTTGTGAATAATAAATGTGAAGTGGGGTATGTTAGTAAAGACAGCTCAGCTTTTATGCTTAAAAATGTTGTTATCTCAGGTACTTGATATATTTATAGTAAAGAAGTGACAAGTAGGCAATGATATACTCAATTTTTGTGAATATATAATAAAATCAGAAGTGATGAAAGCTGGCTATATCCAAAGCTGTATCATCAACTGAGGTCATGGAACAACAAAACCCTTGGGAAAAACTAGGCCAGGAGGGAACAATTAGTATGGATAAAGATTTTCTAGGCAGTGACTTCAGGATAATTTTGTAACTCTGAGTCTAAAATATAGCATTATAAACATATTTGGTCTCTTTCTAATAAGTTTTATGATGTGTGTTGGGGTGTGGGGGTGGGAGGATCAAAGAATAATTTCCAATTGTTCACAATACCAAAAGATCTACGAATCAGATAATGACGTTACTTTATAACTCTGACTTCAGTTTCCTCAACAGCAGACTGGATTAAATTAACTCTAAATCTGCTCAAGTTTTGAATCTATCATTGTGATAGAATGATTTTCTTTTCCAAAAATGATTGCAACAATATTTCTCACCCAGCATGAATTTCTTAAAATGTAAGCTTTACCTTCTTCAATTGAAAGGTAGAATCTGTCCCCTCCCATTGGATTCTGTTGGGCTTTGACTACAGCAGAAGTGATCCTACGTGATTTACAAAGCTAGATCATAAAAGGCTATATAGCTTCCAACAGGTTCTCTTCGGATGTCCACTCTTATATTTCAGTTGCCATGCTGCGATGAAGTTCAAGAGGCTACATGGTGAGGCCACATTTAGGCATTCCAGCAGCCAGACACAGCTTGGGTCCCAGCCATCAACCAGTAACAATTACCAGACATCTGAATGTATGAATTTGCAGGTGATTCAAGTTTGCAGCCATTGTGTCACTTCAAGCTTTGAGTCTTCCTAGCTGAGTTCCATGACATTGTGAAGAGTCCATTGCTTCTGTGTTTATTCCTACTTCCTGAACCAAAGAATCCATGAGCAAAGGAAAACCATTGTTGTTCCAGATCATCAGATTTGGGGTGATTTGTTATGCATATATAATAACAGAAACAATCATAAATATCAGGCACAGTAGAATGTTGCTTGCTTTATTTCTGTTTCTGTTGTTATATCCACAGTTTTATAAACTGGGTTTGAAAATGTAAAGAAACTCTATCTGATAATGGATAACACTGTGTCAGAAAGAGATTTATAGTATGGGACTAAATGTCTGTCTCTCTGTCTCAAATGCTACAGAAGGCCTTCCTGCACTGAGAAGCTAACTTGGTTTGGCTGTGATGTTTCATCATTTTTGTAATTACAGTCTAGCTAAGTGCCCAACACAATGGTCCCTGTCTGCTTACTGAAAGAATGTTTGATTCTAAAGATCTTTCCATATTGTAGGATTCCATGCTTGAAGAGATGGAAAACTTGGACTTACCATAAATAACAGTTGTAATCATCAGCATCATTATAACTAACATTTCTCTGAGTTATGACTTTGTGCCAGCCTCTAGGCTAAGTGCTTTACATGTGTTTCCCATTCATTCTTGGTAACTGAAGTAACTACTATTTATTCTTCCCAATTTATAGATAAGGGAACTTTTCCTAGATGAATGATTTCCCCATTACCACTAGTCTATCAAGTAGTAGCTGTTTGGAGCCAGGCTTACTCTGAAACCCATTCTGGATCTTTATATAATATACTTTCCACTAACTAGAGAATGGAATCATAAGGTAAGAATGTAAAAATGTACCCTGCCCATTTTGAATAGCAGTAACACTTCAGGTGCTCCTTCGGTAGTGTGCATGTGCTCCTGCTTAGGACCCCTTGAGTTCAATACCATGTATCTCCAAGATGCCTGACTTTGGCCTAGAAGACCAGCGCTCTGTGACTAAGGAAACTAGTGAGATTAACAAACAACCACAAGAAGACTAAACCGAATGTAAAAACACTCAGTTAACAAACTCCTAATATTTTGTATTACATGGTAATTTCTTCTTCAGCCCACAAGCAATCCTGTAATACTGTCCACCACTAACCTTCATAGCACTCTATGCAGAATGCCAAATAGAAGAGAAAAAAAAATTTAGAAAGATCAAATGAATGCCATGTCATTGGAGTATAGAATTTATTCACAAATTTCATTTTTAGTTTCTGTGAATAAAAATGAATAATTGCAGTCAATTAGGAGCTAAACCAATTGAAATGGAAAAGTTGAAGTTTAAAAGAATAAAAAGCCTTATCAGATTCAAACAAATAAATAGCAATTAAGACATAATTGTGTGCTTCTAAACAAAATCCTCACAAACTTCAGGGATAATTGGTCAAAACAACAGAAAAAAATTATTTATTTGAACAAAAGAAAAAAATAATATTTTGCTGCATTAACAATGGGGAAGTCAGTGATAAGAAAGTGAACAACTGCCTAAGAATCATGTGGCAGAGGTCATTTGCCCAGCTATGACCCCAATTCTCTAATTATCTATGTAATAATCATCTGCAGATTGCAATAGAGAAGTTTAATGAATGTTTGCTCAATATTTTTGGACATCTAAAATTCCATGATATTTAAAATATTAAATCCTTATTGTCTACGTTATACTCAAAACCAATTATGGAGGGATTGTGGGAAGAAGGTGATGGAATAACAGGCAGAGCTGAATGCTTTCACAAAAACAATGGAGAAAGAGCCTCCTGAGAGACCTGCTTTGGGGGTCAACAGACCACGACAATGCTACAAAACTCCCAGGAGGGTGAGGGACAGAGAGATGAAAAAGCTGAAATGACAAACCTGAGTTACCAATCCCCCATGGCATATGGGAAGGGCTCACCTCCCTCAACCCCAAGATATTAAGCTGAGGTAAAACCTCTGGTTCACTGCAGCTGACTAAGGGGAGAACAGACACTTCCTCCTTGTCAGCTGTTTCAAGGGCAAAGGAGGGGAGGTCAGGGTGCTTGGCAGTAGAGCCCACTTTGAATCTCTGATCTGGAGATTCAACAGAGGAACACAAGAAAGCCCAGACTGAAACAACTCTGTGGAAAAGTGCACTGATGAATATCATCTGCTGTCTGGTCCAGAAATTGCATGACAAAAATTGTTCTCTACACTCTCTGTATCTAACCCCTGGGTTGATCTGTGCCCCATGAGTGAGACCCTGGCCTGATTTTGAAAACTTAAGCCAGGCAATTTTAAAGACTTAGAATAAGTTCAACCAAATATCAAAGAAGAACTGTGGGGGAAAAAATAGGCAAGAGAGAGAAATTGGTTATCAGAAATAAATTCATCAACATATTCAGATACCTAGACATCAGCAAAAAATTATAAGCCATACTAAGAAACAGGAAGAGATAGCCCAGCCCCCAAAAACAAACCAAATATCCTGAAGAGATACAGGATTTAAGACAATTAATCAATGACAATCACACAACTCTCTTAAATCATACCAAAGAATTTAAAGAAAATATGAATAAAGAAAGAAAGGACATTAAGAAGACACTGGGAGAGTATAAAGGACATTTTGAAAGCCTGCAAAGAAAAGTAACAGAACTTATGGGAATGTAAAACACCATAGACAAGATTAAAAATACATTAGAGGCACATAAGAGCAGATTTGAATTGCTTGAAGACAGAATTAATGATTTCAAAGACAGAACATCTGAACTGGAAACGACAGGAAAACAGAAAGAGAAGAGAGTGAAAAAAATGGAATAGAGTCTCAGGGAAAATAGAATGACAACATGAAACGCATAAACATTCACATTATTGGTATCCCAGAAAGAGAAGAGAATAGAAAAGGAGCAGAAAGATATTTGGGGAAATAATGAACGAAAACTTTCCAACCCTTATGAAGGACATAAATATCAATATTCAAGAAGGACAACACACCCCAAACAGAATAAATCTGAATAGACCTACCCTGAGTCACCTACTATTCAGAATGACAAATATCAGAGATAAAGAGAGGATTCTAAAATCAAAAGCAAGCATCACATACAAGGGAAACTTGATAAGGTTAAGTGCCAACCTCTCATCAGAAACCATGGAGGAGAGAAGAAAGTGGTATGATGTATTGAAGGTACTGAAAGAGAAAAACTGCCAGCCAAGAATTCTGTATCTGGCAAAACTGTCCTTCAAAAATGAGGGTGAGTTCAAAGTCTTCACAGACAAACAAAAACTAATAGAATATGTTACCAAAAGACTATATTTATAAGACATACTAAAGGGGATGCTGCAGCCTGAAAGGAAAAATCAAGGGCTAGGAATTTGGAGAAGAGTTTAGAAATGAAGATTATTACAGTTAGCATTGTACTCAACAGTGAAAGACTGAAAGCTTTCCTGCTGAGATTAGGAACAAGACAAGGATGCCCACTCTCCCATTATTCAATATTGTGCTAGAAGTTCTAGCTAGAGCAATTAGGCTAGACAAAGAAATAAAAGTCACCCAAATAGGAAAGAATGAAGTAAAACTTTCACTATTCGTTGATGACATTATCCTAGATCTAGAAAACCCTGAAAAATCTACAACAAAACTACTAGAATTAATAAAGGAGTTCAGTGCAGTAGTGGGATACAAGATTAATACACAAAAATCAGTAACATTTCTATTGATGTGCAATATGAGGAGGAAATTTTTAAAATTCCATTTATACTAGCAACTGAAAGAATCAAATATTTAGGAATAAACTTAAAGACATAAAGGAACTGTGTTCAGAAAACTATAAAACATTGCTAAAAGAAACCAAAAAAGACTTAAATAAATGGAAGGATATTCCATGCTCATGGATTGGAAGACTATACATTCTTAAGATGTCAATTCTACTCAAAATGATTTACAGAGTCAATGCAATCCCAATAAAAATTCCAACAGCCTTTATTGCAGAAATCGAAAAGCCAATAATCAAATTTATTTTGAAGGGTAAGGGGTCCCGAATAGCCAAAATGTCTTAAAAAAGGAGAATGAAATTGGAGAACTCTTACTTCCTGACTTTAAAGCATGTTACTTAGCTAAGTGCTAAAGACAGCATGGTACTGGCAGAAGGACAGACAGATTGACCAATGGAACTGAATTGAGAACTCAGAAACATCTGCACACTACTGTTCATAACAGTATTAGTCACAATAGCCAAGAGTTGGAAACAACCCAGGTGTCCCTCAACAGATGAATGGATAAACAAATTGTGGGATATACACACGATGGAATAGTATGCAGTGGTAAGAAGAAATGAAGTTGTGAAACATATGGCAACATGGATGAACCTGGAGTACATTATGTTGAGTGAAGCAAGCCAGACACAAAAGGAAAAATAATTTATGATTGCTCTATTATGAATTAAATATATTTTTGGAAATATAAGTATATTATGTGAAATAGGAATATGGATAAAATTGCATATATAAGAGTGTTTTTCTTTGAAGCTGAACAAATGTAGGTTAACAAAATGTTACTATCAGGCCAAAAAAACAAAAACAAAACAAAACATTATATTAAGTGAAGTAGACCAGACAAAAAGCACTACATATTGTATGATTCCTTTATATAAAATGTAAATATAAATCAATTTATAAACATGAAATTAGATTAGCTGTTATGTAAGGCTGGGGAAGGAATGCTAAGGGGTATAGAGTCTTTCTTTTTGGAGTAATGAAAGTGTTTCAAAATTTTTGAGATGATGAATACACAACATTGTGATTATACTAAAAGCCATTGATTATACACTGTGGATAGATCATATGGGATGTGAATATATCTCAATAAAACTGCTTAATAAACAAATAAATAATTTTGCAAGAATAGCCAGAAATAGCAGCTATGTACAACAGGAGAAACATAGAGAGATTAAGAGGTGGGATTTTGTTTCTTTGTCTGGTTTTTGTTTATTATTATTGAAATAATGAAAATTCTCTAATAATGATTGAAGTGATAAATGCACAGCTATGTGATTATACCAAATACTATTGATTATGCACTTTGGATGAATTGTACATTTTATTAATATGTATCAATAAAATTGATTTTTTAAAAAAATGAATTGTTTCTATATTATTTTTGCAATTTTCATGTAAGTTCGAAACTATTTCAAAATAAAAAGGTTTTTTTTAATAAAAAATTAAAAAACACAATAATGTGTTTGAGAACAAATACTTTTGTAATATAACTCCTTCCCTGCTTGATATGAAAAGTAAAAGGGATGTTATGCATATCCATTATTCAGTAAGAATCTTAAAACAGAGCTTAAGAAGAGAACAGTATTAAATATCTGGACACAATCTGCTAAAAAAGTTTTTCTCAAAGTCAAAGTTAACCAGTTAAAATTCTCTCTTATATCTCTTCCTAGGAAAGTTTTTTTTTTTCATCCTCTGAAAAGATTTTGAGAAATATGAGAAATAAGAAGTTATTAGGGCATTTACTTTAGTGAACCAGGCATTCTACAGTTAATATTCTATCAATCATCACAACCAACCAATGAGGCTATTAATATTATTGCCCCATTTACAGGTGAAGATATGAAGGCTTGGAGATGAAAATCTTATAGTTAGCAAGTGGATAGGAGAGCATATCAAAAAAATATTCATGGGATCGTGGGAACATGGCTGTCAGGACCGGCAGATAAGGCTCAGCTCTCACTAAAACAAGGGAGAACGAGCCAAAGGCTTTCTTGAGGACCTGCTTTGCGATACAGCAGGCCAGATCACTGCTTCACAACACCCAGGAGAGTGAGGGACAGAGTGATGAAGAAGCCAAAACAACTAACGGTAAGTTATTAAACCTCCCCTCCCCCACCCCTGAGATATTAAGCAAAGGTAAAACTCCTGGCGAATTATATCTAACTGACATGAGAACAGCCGTCTTCCTTCTTGCCAGCTGCTTTGGATATTTATAGAATGGGAAGGTGTTCTGAGTCATCTTGGAGGGTATTGGAAAGATAAAGAAACCATGGGAAAATCGTGAGTTTGCTAGAAGCAGCACATATACCCCACCCTCAGGGCAAATAGTGTAGGTGGAGCCACTGGCTCCCAGCTCTGAAGGGAGTGTGAGGGCAGATTCCTGAGGAACAAGAGGGGTCTGGGAGGGTACAGAGTGGTTTCTTTGCGGTGATTTTGGCCAGCTGAGGCTCCCCTTGAATATTGGAAGTCACCGGGACTTGACAGGGATAGGGGAGGGGGATCTCCTCAGGCAGGCTTTCACGCCCAGCCCCCCAGGTAGAGAGGAAGTAGATCAGAGAGTAGGCAGGGACAGACAGGTGCCTAATCAGCAGGAATCTAGCAAACTGCAAGGAATCTAACCTGCCGGAAGAAAAGGGGGTATATAGCCTTCTGAAAAGCTAACTAAACTAAGGAGACATGTTAGCTCAGTGGAAGGATTCCTGCCTTGCATATGGTTTGATTCCTGGCTCTTAGAGAAGTGATCTACTGAATTATCAGACATCCAGCTGAAACTTTATGAAAGGGAACATATAGACATTCTATTTGTATTAGCTTTTCTTGGCTCTTTTATTATTATTATTTTTAAAAAGGTTCCCTTTTAAATTTTCCTTTTTTTACTCACTAAAACCCAGTTCAAATCCTGCAGAGGGCAGGCTGCAGGGTGATTGATGAACACCAGCAGCCTGAGAAGATCCTTATGGGTCTAAGAGGGATGGCAGTTTTTCCACGTTTATTTTTGTTTTTTGTTCTTTTGTTTTTTCTCTCTTTCTCCTTTTTGTAAATGAGTTGCTGCTATCTTGTTTCTTGTTTGTTGTGTTTCCCCTTCCTTTGTTTTCCTGTTTTTTTTGTGTTTTTTTTGTTTTTGTTTTGCTTACCTATTTTCTCTACCTACACTATTTTCTCTCCTTCATCTTTCTTTCTTGTGTTTTCTGTTGTTGTTCTTTCATTCCACCTCGTTTTGTTTGGTCTTCAATTTTTCTTGTTTATATTTCTTTCTCTATTTTTTCTCTGTATTCTTTCTTTTCTACTTTTTTTTTCTTTCTCTCTTCTTTTTTCATTTCCTCTCTTCTCATCATCCAGCCTTTTAATTCATTCTATATATTTTTCTCTATTCTGGGTCTTGTTTCATTGTTTCTATTCCACTTTTTAAAGCTTATTCCTCTGTAGTTCTTAGTCGTCTTAATTATTCATTTTCCTAGGTCTTACATGGTTTCTCTCCTACATTTTACTATTATTATTATTCTTTTTCTCTTCCTATCTTTTTCCTTTTCTCTGGTCCTAATTTTTTTTTCCCAATGGAACATAGACAACAGCAAAGAAATAGAATAAGAGGAATGAAGTGTCAAAGTGAAACCTTACCACACACACAAAAACAACAAAATAAAACCATATAATAGAGAGAGAAGCTAATCAACTGAATAAACCCATCAGATAAACAGATGCCTAGACACAAACAGAAAATTACAAGCCATACTAAGAAACAGGAAGACATGTCTTAGTCCAATGAACAAACTAAAAACCAGGAGGAGATGCAGAACATGGAACAGCTAATCAGAGATATCCAAACAAATATCATGAATTAACTTAATAAAGTGAAGGAAGAGAATAAGGATTGGCAAAGCCGCAGGATGTGTATATCCATTGCAGGTGATGTGCCACACTAATGAAAGATGTTTATGTGGGAGGTTGCGGGAGGTGTGGGAGGTGGGGAACATGGGAATCCCTGTAATTTTTGTGTAACATTTATGTAATCTAAGCATCTTTTGAAATATATTTTTTTAAAAGTAAAAAAAAAAAAAGAAGATACTGGGAGAACATACTGAAGAAATTGTTAACATACATAAAAAGATAGCAGATATGATGGTGATGAATGACCCAATCCAAGAAATCAAAAATACACTTGAAGCACATAACAGCAGATTTGAACAGGAAGAGGAAAGAACCAGCAATGTAGAAGACAGCACATCTGAAATCAAGCAGATCATGGAACAGATAGATAAAAAGATAGAAAAAATCCAGCAGGGTCTTAGGGATTTGAATGACAAAACAAAATGCACAAACATATGCATTATAAGCATCCCAGAGGGAGAAGAGAAGGGAAAGGGGACAGATGGTGTGTTGGAAGAAATAACAGCTGAAATCTTCCCAACTCTATTGAGGGAGATGGATGTACATGTACAGGAAGCACAGCGCACCCCAAATAGTATAAATCCTAACAGGCCTACTCCAAGATATATACTTGTCAAATTGTCCAATGCTCAAAACAAAGAGAGAATACTGAAAGCAGCAAGAGAAAAGAGAACCATCACATACAAGGGAAGCTCGATACGATTATGTGTTGATTTCTCATTGAAACCATGGAGGCAAGAAGGCAGTGGTATGACATAGTCAAGGTGCTAAAAGAAAAAAACACCACATAAACAGATTGAAAGAAAAAAATCACATGATCATCTCCATAGATGCAGAAAAAGCATTCAACAAAATACAGCACCCTTTCCTGATTTAAAAAAAAAAACTTCAAAAGATAGGAATAGAAGGAAACTTCCTCAACATGATAAAGGGTATATATGAAAAACCTACAGCTAACATCATATCCAATGGTGAAATCCTAAAAGCTTTCCCTCTAAGATCTGGAACAAGACACGGATGCCCACTGTCACCACTTTTATTTAACATTGTGTTAGAAGTACTTGCTTGAGCACTTAGGCAAGAAAAAGATATAAAAGGCATCCAAATTGGAAGGGAAGAGGTAAAAATTTCACTATTTGCAAATGATACGATCCTATACATAGAATGCCCTGAGAAATCTACAACAAAATTTTAGAGCTTATAAATGAGTTCAGTTAAGTGGCGGTTATAAGATTAATGTGCAAAAATCAGTAGCATTTCTGTATACCAATAATGAGGAATCTGAGGAGGAAATTTTTTTAAAAATCCCATTTACAATAGCAACTAAAAGAATCAAATACCTAGGAATAAATTTAACTAAAGATGTAAAATGACTTGTATTTAGAAAACTACACAACACTGTTAAAGGAAATCAAAGAAGACCTAAATAAATGGAAAAATATTCCCTGTTCATGGATAGGAAGACTAAACATCATTAAGATGCCTATCCTACCCAAACTGATATACAGATTTAATGAAATACCAATTAAATTCACCACAGCATGTTTTACTGAATTGGATAGGCTAACTATGAAATTTATTTGGAAAGGCAAGAGGCCCTGAATATCCAAAGACATATTGAAAAAGAAAAATGAAATTAGAAGAATCACACTACCTGAATTTAAAATATACTGCAAAGGTACAGTGGTCAAAACTGCAGAAAGCATTAGAATGGCAGCTATTAAAAAAAACAGAGAACTGCAAGTGTTGCAGAGGATGTGGAGGAATGGGAACCCTCATCCACTGCTGGTGGGAATGTAGCATGGTGCAGCCACTGTGGAGGAGAGTTTGGCGGATTCTCAGAAAGCTAACTATAGAACTTCCATATCATCCAGCAATTCCACTGCTGGGTATATACCCAGAAGAATTGAAAGCAAAGACATGAACAAATATATGCGCACCAATGTTCATTGTGGCATTATTCACTATTGCTAAAAGTTGGAATCAACCCAAATGCCCATCAACAGATGAATGGATAAACAAATTGTGGCATATACATACAATGGAATATTACTCAGCTGTTAGAAGGAATGCAGTATTATCACACATGATAACATGGATGAATCTTGAAGACCTTATGTTGAATGAAGCAGGCCAGGCACTGAAGGACAATACTACATGACCTCACTGATATGAATTAAGTAAATTGAGCAGACTCACAGAGCTAGAGTCTGGAAGATAGATTTACAAGAGTTAGAAAGGGAGAAGAAGGTTGTGAGCCAATGCCCATGTGGGCAAAATCTATGATAAGGTAAAAGTGTGTAGTTGTGCAGTGGAAGGGCATGACAGTGGTGCAGTGATATTTTTGGGTGCGGTGGAGCTGGTTTGTCAGGGGGGTAGGGTGGGGAGAGTGGGTTGGACTGTCCATGGAACTGGGGGGAGGGCTGGGGGAGGGAGCAGGTGAATTCTTGGGATTGGTGGGTATGTGGTTAATACTACAATGTTGGGAATGTTCTTTTGGAACATGGTAGGGGAGGGTTACTGGTTCAGGATGTTGGATGTGGGCAGGGGCATTTGGGACAGGGCACACCTGGGGCAGGCTTCTAGGGAGTGGGTGAGTGTTCATCTTGTCATAATGGGTTGTATCAGTGGGTGGAAACCCACATAATGAGCAAGAAGGTGTTGGACTCCCATCCTGGGGAGTCCTGCTATGTTCTCAAATAGAGGGGTGGGAGTGTCTCAAGAGCATAGGCAGTGCCTAATAGGGGAGGACAGAGCAGTATGTCAAGCCCTCCATGTTGTTGCAAGTAACTATGAATCTTGTTCTTCAATGAGTGAAGCCTGGTAGATGCCATGGGTCCCTAGGGGAAGGGGAGGGAGGAATAGAATAGATGGAATAAAGGGCATTTTGTGGGCGATGGAAGTATTCTACATGATCTTGCAATGATGTATACAGGCCATGTTAAATTTCATCAAAATTTATAAAAGTGTATGGTTCAAAATGTAAACAATAATGTAAGCCATTGAACATGGTTGGTATCTATAATTCAATATTTCTACATCAATGGTAACAAATGTACCATCCACATATAAAAGGTTATTAATAGGGGAAGAGGAAGAGGGGGAGGATGTCAGGTATACAGGAATCCCCTCTATTCTGTACATGACTTTTCTGTAAACTAAAACATCTTTGAAGACAAAATGAAAAAAGTAAGACACTGGAGGAATAAACGGAAGAAAATGTCACTATACAGACAAGACAACACATCTTTCAGTTATGAAAATCAATGTCAAAAATTCTTTAAAAAATATTTTTCATTATTTTTTATTATTCCAAATCTTTTTTTAATTTTTATTTTTTATATTTTTTGTATTTTATTTCTTATTTTTGAAACTCTCATTATTACTTCATTTTCTTATTAATTGTATTAGGCTATTTTGTTGGCTTCATTTTTGATAAAGTTTTGGACCACATAAGGGTTACAACTATGTTGGGGAGGATCATTGGTGCGGGGTGTTAGTGATGGGGATACATGGGAGGAGGGTCACCTGGGCATACATATATGGCATATAAATGTGTTCAATTGTTCATGGGGCATTGTTACAGTAGGTGGAAATTCACACAATAGCGAAAAGAATATCAAATTCCTATCCTGGGAATCTCTGCCACATTCTCTAATAGAACAGCAAGAATCCCCTGAGTACAGGGGCAATGACTAGTGAAGGAGGATGGTCCATTGATGGGCCCTTAATATTGATGACTGTACTTATGTCTCTTTACTCTTGAAATTGAAACTTAGCTATTATAATAGGAGGCTTAAGAGTTACCTCCTAAGAGCCTCCTTGTTCCTCAAATGTGGCTTCTCTCTAAGCCAAATTCAGCATATAAATACATTACCTTCCCCTCAGCATGGGATATGACTCCCAGAGATGAACCTCCCTGGCACTGAGGGATTACTACCAAGCACCAACTAGCAATGCAACTGAAAAAAGACCTCGACCAAAAGGGGGGAAAGGTAAAGACAAATGAGTTTATAGGCTAAGAGACTTCAAAGTGAGTCGGGAGGTTATCCCAGAGGTTATGCTTATACATGTCTCAGCAGGATCTCATTGACCTCCAAAGTAAATACTACCTCAAATAGTGGGGTTTGTGAGGGATTATAGTGGGGTTTGTGAGGGATTGGAATCATCCAGACACTATAATCAAGGTAGATAGCTCAGGAGTTTGATGCCTTGCCAGTGGGCCTTACTTTGAAATTTATGCTCCCCTGTGTAACAGCATTGGACTCAGTTGTGGTTTCCCTAAACATGGCTGTTCTGACACTTCTATTTGAACCTATAATTAGTACTAGGGTTGATAGGTGTACGTCCAAGAGACTTAAATCTTTGGCCTGTCCATGTGCCAGCTGGGCCCTGAATCTCAATAGAGCTGCAACACCTACTCTCCGGTTCATTGGACTCACCCAGGACAACTAATAAGGAGATGAAGATGGACAGCAATCTATCTGCTCTATGGGACCTAAGCCCCCTCTCAATTAGACGTGGAGTGGGCATCACCATCCCAGAATCCTCAGGATTGGAGAATAAACTATGACTATAGTAGACTTACTGGTATTCTACTATAGACTTAATGAAATTCGAGCAGTGGAAGAAATTATATCATTGAAATGGAGACTGGCCACTGGAGATTCTGAGGGCAGGGAGAGGGGAAAAGAGGTGAAATATGGGGGTACTTTTGGGAATTGGGAACTGTCCTGAATGACATTACAATGACAGAGACAGGCCATTACATATCTTGCCATAAGCTACAAAATTGTGCAGGAGGAAGTATAAACTACAATTTAAACTATAATCTATGCTTTTTGGCAATGCTCCAAAATGTGTTCATCAATTGCAAAGAATGTACCACACTAATGAAGGATGTTGTTAATCTGGGAAAATGTAGGAGGTGTAGGGAGTGGGGCATATGGGAATCCCCTATATTTTCATGTAACATTTATGTAATCTAAATACCATTTTAAAAAAAATAATTATATTTAAAAAAACAAAAACGTTCATGAGGAAGCAGAGTGGATTCTTCCATCTTTGAGTTTTTATGTTTTGGGGTTCAAATTTTCTTTTCATACCAAGGAATTATCTCCCCTAATTTTGTCCTGGGTGTTCTTTTTTATCTTTAATTTAGGTTATTAAGATGCAGTATCAGTGTCTAAAGCAAGGGCTGCCAAACTCTTTCTGTGAAGGATGTGATGGTAAATGTTTTTGGATTTGTGCACCCCAAACATCTTTTATTGCAACTAGTCAATCCTGCAGTTATAGCGTGAAAGCAACCGTACATGTAAATGAATGAGCATGGCTATATTCCATAAAACTTTATTTACAAAAACAGGTGTAGGCTGTATTTGGCTGGTGGGTTGTAGTTTGCCAGCTTCTGATTTAAACTGTTCATCCCCTCCAGACCTCATAAAGTTGTTTTTCTTTATATAATTTTGCCCAAAATTAACAATAAGATATTTCACCTGCAATAAGCAAGAGGAGACTTGGTTATTTGTAAAAACTGAAACATGCCTCGGTAAGAATAGATGCCAGTTTGTGGTGGCCTAACCAAATCCACAGTGACTCCCCATTGTGTTGCCATCATTATGCTTCTGTTGGTGGAGCAGTCACAGTGCATCCCCCAGAAGGAAGCCACGGAAAGGGTCTCAGAGGTTGCTGCTCCCATGGGAAGGTGACATCGTGATCTATAATCCTTAATCTCAGATTCTTTGTTTGGGTTAGTTTTATATCTTCCATAGAATGCAATGGTTCTTACAAAAATGGTTGCTGGATATTCATTTATCAGTGAGTCCAACTATGTTTTTATCTTGCTCCACTATGGAGATGTATAGTCAATTAAAATTTTGTAGTTAAAATTTAAGCAGTAGAAAAAATATAGCAGTTGCTTCCATTGCAGTGTGGATTGTTGTGAAAAGTGATCATTTATAATTAAATTTTAATCCAAATAATCATTGATTTGAGAGGATAATATATTCTTGCTTTTAGAACTTTTGATAAAACATTTTCTCAATATGTTGAGAAAAATAGCAGGGTCATTTACTTGTCAACTAATGTTGCCCTTATAAAAGAGGAAATATAGCTTCTGTGGCTGGCTTTTCCAAAATAGCTGGTATTAGACTATCCCACTGAGAACAATTTTAAAATCGGTATACTATACATACAACAGCTGCCTGAAAGCACTGGAGAATAACAAGGCAGTCAGGAATGGTCCGAGGAGAAGGGAAATGCCTTGAAGTGAGCCCTGAATTCTCAGCTGCTGCTGCTTCTTGTGGCACTTGCCAATTTCCTGCAGATAAGAGGCTGAACAAAGCAATCACACAAGAAAGTGGAGTTCAGGGCTGCTGAGCAACCAGAACATGAGGGATGCTAAGATCACTGAGAAAAGAGAACTGCAGAGCCTAACTTTCTGTGCACACTGTTCTCCTAAGGCATTTGCTGACTCAAACCAAGCATGAAGAACAAAACATGGTGAAACAAACAGAAAGCAGCTGCTAGAAGCTAAAGACCTAAATAGAAAATGTTGTAGTCTCATGATTTGGGAAAGATAAAAATTGGATTTAAGTTCCCACCAAGGAAAAAAGGCTTATGTAAAAACCTCAGACATTTAATTGTAAACTGGAGGGGTAAAACTGAAGGAATAAGAAAAAAAATGGGAAATAGATCACTTTCTTCTTGATACAGCCTATACTCTGTCATTACAGAATCACAAAAGAAAGGAAATACAGTAGAAAATGGGCAGGTCAATATTTAAAGTTATATAGAATATCCCTCTCAGAAAAACAGCAAAAATTTCAAGCCAGAGATTTATGTATTTCAGCAAACTCCAAGAATTAAGTAAAAAAAAAAAAAAATTTGAAAAACTCTACATGTAAGGCAGATCATAGAAAAATTGCTGACAATCAGAAACAGAAAGGAAATCTTAATATCTTCTGGAGAAAAGCACATTACATGTGAAGGAGAAATTTGACACTGAAGGCTGACTTTCCACAAAAAAGAGGTGAACTAGAAATAAGGATGGCAAATTTAGAATTCTGAAACTTAGAACATAGAATTTTCTACCCAGCTAATATATCACCGAAAAATAAAATGTGAAATAATGGCAGAGAAAATTCTTTGCCAGCTTACAAGCACTAAAATTAATACTTAATAATAAAAGGAATATTTTAGGTAGATTGAGAATGATACTTAATAATAAAAGGAATATTTTAGGTAGATTGAGAATGATCATAGATGGCAGTATGGTAATGTAGGATGCAGTGAAGAGCAATGAAAAGGTAAATAGGGGAAATCCAAAGGAATATTACCTGTTTACAAAATTTTGTGGAATTAAACATGTGGAATAAAAATATATGACAATAGTTGGCAGAAGGAGTAAATGAATTTTAAGTAGGTCTTTGTATTTTCTGTGAAATGCTAAAAATACTAATGTAAGGAAGAGTCCAGTAAGTTAAGAATGATATGAGCCCTAGAGAAAATGTAAAAATAATAGGAAAGAAGGGGAAACTGAAGATAGATAGATAGATAAATAGATAGATAGATAGATAGATAGATAGATAGATAGATAGATGATATATATATATATATATATAGAGAGAGAGAGAGAGAGAGAGAGAGAGAGAGAGAGAGAGAAGAGGTCCTGGAGGCCAGAGGCTGGACTCAGTGGAGCACAGAGGCAGGGGAAGAGGTCCTGAGGGACTATAACCCACAGAGCAGCTCAAAGCTGAGGAAACAAGGCATGAGGAGACGGGAGAGATGAGCAGACCAGCATTTTGCCCTGCCATGTGTTTGGTGGCCCACAGCTGCAACTTGGTGAGACAGTATCTCTTGATGATGCCTTGATTTGGACACTTTCACAGCCTCAGAACGTAAGCTTTCAACCTCATAAATTCCCCCCCGAAAAAGCAAACACATTTCTGGTATATTGTCTTAGCAACCCTTAGCAAAGTAAAACAGAGGTCATAGCCAGGGCAATAAAGAAAATAAAGAAATAAAAACATAAGTTGAGAGCATGGATATATGTGTAGAAATTCCAGAAGAATCCAAAGATAATGATTAGAATTACTAGGTAACTTTAGTTAAGTTTCTGGGTATAAGTTCAATGTAAACACTTCACTTGTCTTTCTACATTGTAGCAGCACACAAATAGAAAGGCAATTTTAAAAGGCCGTTTATAATAACATGAAATATCTAGGAATAAATCTAAAAAATGGATGTGTAAGGGCTCTACTCTGAAAATAACAAAAATTTCCAAGAGAAACTAAAGAAAGCATAAGTAAATGGAGAGATATAACATATGCATGTTTGGAAGACTCAGTAATGTGAAGATTTTAACCTTTCCCAAAACGATCTATGATTTAATCTAGTCCTAGTTAAAATTCTAGCAGATATTTATTTTGGCATGTGGAAGTTAACAAGGCTGATTCTAAAATGTACGTGGAAATAATGGTTAAAAACAAAGTGGGAAAATTTATACTTCTAAACGTCAAGACTTATTATAAAGCTATATAATTAAAACAGTGTGGTAATTGTATACAAATAACTAAATAAATCATTGGGAAGTAAAGATATACCAGAAACAGAACCAGGATAAGAGTGCCACAGCAATGTAGTAGGTGGGAGAAGAGATAGCTAGAGATGGTGCTGTATCAACTGCATATCTGTATAGGGAAAAAATCCTCACAACCCCTTCCTGTTACCAGAAGCAAAACCAATTCCAAATTAATTGTTGAACTAAATGTGGAAAGTAAACAATTTAGCTTCTAAACTATCAGTCTATCATAATCTTCAAGTAGGCAAATATTTCTTAAGATCACACAAAAGCACAAATTTAAATGAAAAGATTGATGAATTAGGCTTCATTAAAATTAAGAAACACTTATTCATTTAAGGATACCTTATAAGTGTGAAAAGGCAAGCTTTGGTTGGAAGAAAATATTTGGGTTACATTTAAATGGTAAATAACTTATATTCAGATTACATAAAGAATGCCTACAAATCAATAAGAAAAACACAGACAAATCTCAAAACACAGTTGATCTGAATAGCTACCTTCCATAAGAGGCTATATGAAATGTGTTGAATGTACAAACAGATGCTCAACTTCAGAACTCATTGTAGAAATGCAAATGAAGATCAAAATAAGATAAAATGCACAATCAAGAAAAGAGCAAAAATTGAAATAAATGCATAAACACACTGACAGTATCACTTAGTCTATCAGGACTCTCTACTCCTCATACACTGCTAATGAGAGTGTAAATTAGTATAATCATATGGATTACTGAACATACACTTACCTTATGCTCCCAAAACTCCACTACCAGGTGTATATTTGGCATGAATGTGTACATATGTGTCTCAAAAGAGATATCCAACAAAATCAGAAGCAGTAGAATAAATTATAGCCCCAAATTAGAACTAACCCTAAAGGCCATTGACACTAGATGGATCAATAAATTGTATGTTCATAAGACAGAATATTATGGAACAATGAAAAAGAACAAACTTTAGCTACACAAAACAGCATGAATGAATCTCAAAGAAATGTTGAGGTAAAGAAACCAGACACAACTGACACAAAATAGTATATTTCGTATGATTCCATTTATAAAATTTCAAATACAGCCAAAATCATTCTAGGAGATAGAAGTCAGGCTATGGGTACCCCTCTGACAGAGGGTAGTGACTTGCGGAGGAAATAAATTAGGGGGCCGTCTAGGACATGGAAACGTTGCTAATCTTGATTTTAGTGGATATTACATAGGTGGTTTAACTTTTTAAAAATGCGTTGAGCTGTACACTTAGAATTTAGGCTCTATAGATATGCTTGCTATACTTCCTTAACAATAGTTCAGAGACAAAAAGGGAAACAATAGGTGCAGAAACCTTTAGCTGCCAATTTCAGTAGAGATCTTTCACTAGAAAAAAATAGCCTATCACTGTGTACATTTATCAATTTTCTGCTGTCCTCTCTGTCTCATCCTTTGTTCTTCTCACATTACTTATCCTGCTTCTGGTTCCCTGTCCTTTGTTTTCATGTTTATCCCACTATCTTATATCCCTTCTGGACTTTTTCCTTTTCCTTCTGCTTTGCAAGACCATTGTTTAGTTTCCTTGGCTGCTCAAGCAAATACCATGCAATGGGTTGGCTTAAAAAGTGGGAATTTAATGGCTCACGGTTGAGGCTGGGGAAGAGTCCACATCAAGCCATCATCAAGGCAATGCTTTCTCCCTGAAGACTGTGATGTTCTGAGGCTGGCTTCTGGCAATTCTTGATCCTTAGCTTGTCACACAGCTGTGCACATGGCGCTGTCTCCTGGTCTTCCTCTTCTCTTCCCCGTTCCATTGATACTCAGCTTCTGGCTGTTCCCTCTGTGGCTCTCTGTCTCAAATTCATTCCACTAATAAGGGGACTCCGGGATTAAGACCCATCCTGATTGAAGTGGGCCACACCTTAACTCATGTAACCTCGTCAAAATCAACTTAAGATGGGTTCACACTCACAGGAATGGATTAAGCTTAACAATATTTTTCTCTTAAATTTAAACGTACAGTTCCAAACCATCACAACCATATACTTAGTGACCTGACTGTACTTCCCAGTTCACAGCCCCAACAAACAATTGTTCTCAATATATATGCAATAAAAGGTTTAATACCCCTGTTCACTTAGCTCAAATTTTTATGGGACTCAGCATAGTGGGAATAATAAGCCGATGGTACAGTTAACCTTCATTTATTTCTCTAGTTATGTGGATTCCACGTTGTAGTCATTTTAAAGGCTTGGAGGAGCCTCATTAACTTTACAAGGCAAGCCTGGATTTACAGAACCAATATCTATGTGGGAAAAGCAACGCCTGCAGGTTCCGTTTTTATTGCAGGTTCTCTGATGTTGCTTTTTTCCCCTAATACAGATGTCTTTTATAAGATTACTTTTTATGGAACAAAAGCAACAGGCAATTTCCAATTAAATGCAGATGGCAAGGTTTCTTCCTACAGGCTCTCAGGTGCAAGGATGGGACCTAAAGCCTATGAATTTTATGAGGGGTTAATGCAGTTAATGTATTTTACATTATTTTGAATATTAATTACAGTATAAAAATTACCCCAAGCCCATGTTTTAGGTAGCATATTTTCTAAACAAATTCACATCTTATTTTAAGTAACCTTTCAAAACAAGTGTAAGATGATTATTCCAGCTCTAAATTATTTTTCTTTTCTGTTAAAACCAGCTCAGCTTTCTAGGGACTAGACAGTGAAATAATTTAATTCAATGCTTCTTATTGTTATTCAGCTTTGACTAGTGCTTATCTATAAGGCTTAACTATTTGGAGCATATGATGCAGGAGCAAATTGGGACTATGATGCCGTCATCCTTCACTATTAGCAAGACTAACAAACATTTGCTCATTAGAAGGAGGAAAACATACAGAACACATAATTAAATGCCAGTTGTTGATTGAATACTTGCTGGGTGTTTCAATAGTACCAGCAACCATGTGCAAAATTTATAATAGGGATTATCTATTGTAAATAAATAATTGGGTTACCACAAGAAGTCACATTATATCTCTGTTGCATCCTGTCTGCCCCCAGTACCAAATATTTACAGTTCTGCTCCTGGGCATATGGTAAGATTGAATTTAACTATATCCTTCATATATGTAAGGTTTGACCATGTGACTTGTTTTGCTAGTAAAATGTTAGCAGAAGCGCTGCATATAACTTCCAGATGGGAAACATTAAGAGCCAGTGCA